>JBAKBP010007787.1:0-96759 GCA_037953745.1 Lithodes maja | reverse complement strand
ATAGTAAATATCAGTAATCCGTAATCAGTAATCATTTCAGTTTGGTTTGTCTATCTCTTATGTCGCATTTAGTAGTAGACATAAGTAGTAGCATAATTATGCTACTACAGTGGCTCATAAAGCACTGCAGTGTGATAACGTAATTCTATGGGACCGTTTGTTGGTTCAGCACCCCCCAATTAAACGTCCTCCTTCCCGAAGTAAAGTCAATAAGTCGGCAGAGACTGGGCTGGGTAAAGGGCTTCTTCCCTCTCCCGGCAAATCTAAGAGACCGCGAGAGCCGTCTCCCCCGGCGACAGCTTCGGAGTCAAGATCTAGGTCCAGGTCACGGTCTCCTCTCAGAAAGCAGACACATAGTCACTCGACTTCACCTTCGCGGAAGAAGAGTAGGACAGACAAGACCAAGGACAGTTCTAGTGATACATCAAAGTCGAGGCGTTGTCACAAATCTTCTAGGAAAGAGTCTCATGCACGAAAGTCCTCCCGGCATTCGCCGGAGCCTCGAACCTCGCTTTCTGCCTCTACTCCCGACATGTCTCATGTTCAATCTGACAGGTCGGAAGTGGAGTCAGGGACTGTGGTGGGGGATATACCGGCGGACAAGTTGTCCCCAAATATTATTCCCAGTTCCAATATTCTCACTTTAGATTTAGAGGGTTCTCCCGGCAGTGATAACCCGCTAGAGGGCTCGAGTGAGGGCTCAGTCATTGGGGTGGGGCCTGGCTCACAAGTGAGTTCCGGCCAAGACCGGGGAGTTTGGAGATACTCCCAGGCATGGAGGGACAGCTCACTTACGGCTCAGGCAACACAGGTAGTGGCTGACGTCCACCGGGACGCGGAGACCCCGTCTTCCATCCCTGACTTAACATGGCAACATGAAGGGGTCCCAGCCTCGGCGGAATCCTCTCAGGAGGGACCGGAGGCAAGGGAGGAGGGTTCTATTATTTCTGAGGTGGGAATTCACGAGTCTAGTTCAGTGGTAGATAACTCTCAGAATAGGGATGCTTCACCTAATAGTTCTTCCTCTGCTCAATTTGTCACGGCAGATGAGATTAATGGGTTACTAGCGAGTGCGTTAACTAAGGTTTTTTGGCCAGCAACCGGAGCCTCCTATAGTTGGTCTGGGAGCTTCCACGCCAACATCGACTGTCCGACCTCTGGCTACTTCCATTGCTTTGACACAAATTCCGCTCACTCCCCTTGTATCACCTACTATTGTTACTAGGCCAACTTCGGCGGCACTAACTACTTCCAATGTGCGAGTAGTAGCAGACGTAAATTATAGGTTTGACTCCTGTAAGGAGATAAAGAAAACCTAATATTTAGTAGTGGCCCCGTAATCATTGACGAACATGCCTATTACATAAGGCATCCTCTTCAAACACTAATCCGCCGTAGTTTGAATCTACCGCGCAGAGCATTTAAAAACTGAGGAGCCTTCATCATGAGCGCACGCGACCTCACTCATGGCTTCAGTCATTATGAATTGGGTTCTCACTACGAAAAAACTTCGTAAAAAATAAAAACAAAAAGAAAATAAGAATAACTATCTAATAAGCTTTCCATCATATCGTGGATGTACTTGTGTGGATCTCTGACCAGACGCTGATTCAGGCGTCATTCCTCCTTCACTGACATATCAAGTAAACCAAGATCCTTAATACATCAACGAATGGGAAGGGGACGGTCGGGAGGGCCCCAGTCGTCAATGATTACAGGGCCACTACTAAATATTAGGGTTTTCTTTATCTCCTTACAGGAGTCAAACCTATAATTTATTAGTGGCCCCTCCATCATTGACGAACATGCCTGATTTCTAAGACTGGAGGGGGACATTCGTAATCATATCATAACTCTAGAAAAGTAGATAATAAAAACAACCACATAGTATTCTTATTCTTGAAAAATATATTTAATCATTGGCGTCGCCGAAAAAATACAAGAAAAAGGGGGTTCAGGCAGGTGCGTGCTTCAAAGAAGCCTGCCTGACAAAATGGGTAACCCTAAAGATTCTGAACACAGATCTGTAGTTACAAAGGCACCCCACTCAACGAGTGGTGACAAAAATAACAAGTTATAAGCTTATATGTGCACATCATAAACCCCAACATAATCGTGGAGATAAATTGCAAAGGATCTCCACTGATTCTAAAATTAAATTGCTTTCGCAGTTAACACTACTATAACAACCCTGTTGTTTTGTACTAACATTGTACTAGCACAATTTCTCTCTGAGAAAATTTTATATCACATTAACCTTACATTTGTATCACAGCTCTCATACTCCGGCGGGGTCTAGGGTGTCCTATGTCAACTGACTGCACCCCCCCCCCCCCCCCTTTGTGAAAATAAACAAAAGTGACTGTAGGGCCACCTAGACCCTCTGCCTTAAAGCTATACATGGTAAGGAAGGTTTGTCTAGAGCAACTGACAAGTATCTAGACAAAAACGTATGATTAGACGCCCACAATTGAGTGGACGCGATATCTTCCACTGAAAAGTTTTTCAGGAAACGTAAAGAGGCTGCCCATTTGCGTAAATCGTGGGCCCTACCCACTACGCCGGGATTACTCTCTTTAATGACTTCGACCAGAAGAGAGGCTAATCGCCGTTTAAGTAAGCGTTTACCCGTACTTGCTACCCATAAAGCACCTTGGGGGTTTAGAGGAGCTACTCTCAAATATTTGGTTAGGGCTTGCACTGGACATAGATTATGATGCACCTTTCCCCTTTTTAATGCTGGCACCGTGAACTCTGAAAACACATGTGCACTGTGCTCAATCTTGGCTACAAAACCTGGGGAAGGCGCAATGTAAATACATTCGTTAAGTCTACCAAACCTAAGGCAATTGGGTGTGTTGCTCATCGCCGCCAGCTCAGACACTCTGTTCCCGGTGGCCAAAGCCATAAGGAAAACCGCCTTTTTTAAGAGTAAAGCAAAGTCTGCAGTATTTTGGTACAGACGAGAGTGAAGTAAAGACAAAGCTTTGTCGAGAGACCAAGTAGGCATGAGCTGACGGGGAGGTGGGCGAAGTTTAAAACAAGCTCTCATAAAACCTGTTTCTTCCGCCACCGGTATGGAAAGACCTGTCAGGTCTAAAAAGGGCACTCTAATTGCAGTTAAGTGATTTTTTAATGTTACCACCGATAAATGTTTCTGTTCAAACAGATAATTCAAGTAATTGAAAATTAAAGCCACTGACGGCACATTCTGTTCCGTTCTGACAATCCAGGAAGTAAAGGCTTGCCAATGTGAGTGATACTGACGTTTCGTAGACTGAGTATATTGATTGATTAATTTATTAGTCACATCTCTACCGTATGGTGCCAGCCACTTGGCCTTCTGAATGTCCATAATGCAAAAGTCAGCGAGGTCGCTAGGTTGCCAATCGTGTCTAAGTGGAAATACCCGACCGGGAGCGATACCGGGTCCGGGCACCACGTTTTCAATTGCTGGTACCACAACTGCGCCGGCCACAGGGGCGCGATTAGCGAGACTAAGCCTCGATAATCTCGTAGTTTGTTCACTACGTGGCACATTAGTGACGCATCTGGCGGTGGAAACAGATAGATGGAGCTCCATCTGTTCCAATCTGTCACTAGGGCGTCTGGCCCCCCTGCCGGCGTTATCGACCGGCGGGTGAGGTATAGAGGGAGTTTGTGAGTCTCCTCGGACGCAAAAAGATCCACTTGTGGATGGGAGAGCTCTGCAATCATTAGGTTGAAAATGGGTTGCTTGAGCTCCCATTCTACTGTTGTGCTCTGTCTCCGGGACAGAGCGTCTGCCCAGACGTTTGCTACGCCTGGGAGATAAGATGCGTGAAGGTAAATTTCTAGTCTGTTGGCTAGAGTAAAAATCTCTTCCGACACGTTTAGCAACCTCCTGGACCTCGTTGATACTTGCTTCTGAATACAGTGAACCGCATTCAGATTGTCCATTCTGAAGGCCACCGACTTGCCCCGTAATGCCGGGCCGTGAGCCTGAAGGAAATACAAGGGGACTAGTAATTCTTTGACATTGATGTGAGAGATTTCTAAGTGGGACCAAAGCCCCTGACCCTGGTGCCCCTGATTTGATTGAAATCCCCAACCTATTGTGCCTGACGCATCCGTGTCTATCCATACCGTTGGTGGAGGAGAAATCCATGACATTATTGAGTACAACGTTTCCCTCTTTGCCCAGACCGCTAGTAAGGTGTGGATTAATTTCGGGATGGGCCATAATTTTCCCGCCGGTAAGAGCGGGAAATATTTGTTGCCTTCCAATATTAGTCGTTTTACTTTCAACCGGCCCAACTTGACAGTTAGTTGAATCCAGTTGAGAGAGCCGACCAGAGATTCCCAGACCCTTCGCGTCGTAGTCAGACTGTGAAGAAACATGAACAGTTTACTGTGAAGAAACATGAACAGTTTCCTGCGAAACCTGTTGCGATTGTCCACACTCTGACTCAGAGTGAAAGCGGCTGTGTCCCAGACCAGCCCTATCCACTGAATTACTCGTGAGGGAACAAGGTTTGACTTTACCAGATTTACCTTGAAGCCTAGAGTTTTGACATGATTTAAAATAATATTGACATGTTTTATGCATAAATGTTGTGTCTCTGCCACCACCAGCCAGTCGTCCAGATACCACAACACTCTGATCCCCTGTTTTAACAATGGCATCAGGGCTTGCCGGACTAATTTCGTGAATAATCGAGGTGCTAGGTTCAAACCGAACGGCATCCTTTGAAAAACAAAATTTTGGTGCCTGATCCTTAAGGCCAAAAACCTTTGAAATCTTTTGTTGACCGATACGTGCCAATAGGCGTCTGTCAGGTCTAGTGAGCACATCCAACCTCCCGGCGGAAGTGTTAGCCTGATTTGGTGTACTGTTAACATTCTGAAAGATTCGTTGTGAATGTGAAGGTTCAGGTAAGACAGGTCTACGACCGGCCTCATCTGAACACTGTCCCTTTTGGGAACCAAAAATAGTTTGGACGTGAATACAGGGTAATTTGGGGGGACCGGGATGATGACATTCTTGACAATCATTTCCTGGACCAGTGACTCCACCTCTAAAGAAACAAAATTCGCCGTTGTCGGCTGACGTAAGCGAGGTCGCCGGAGCCACCGCCAAGTGATGCCTTTGCGAGCCACCATCCGTGCCCAAGTGTTTAATGGCCATGCCTGGTGACACGTTCGGAACGACCCAGTTAGCAGACAAGGGTTCGCCGGCTGTACTACCCTCGGGTCCTCCGGCCTTAAAGTTGGCACCGGGAGTGAGAGAGACTTTAGTTTTTTGATGGTGGGGTTGGTGGTGCTGGACGCTTTGCCGGCTGGCTGGTGCTGGCCGATGACTGGCCCTGACCTGGCTTATGCTGGCCGCGTCCTCTCTGACCTGAAAACCTACCCTGTTTATGCCTGTACTGACCTTGGGGGGAGTGGGAAGATTTAGGCGGAAGAAAGGGTTTAGATCCCCCTGGCTGAGCTTTAGTAGTTGGCCTGGGTTTGGGAAAGGTAAATGTAGGTTTCTTAGAAGGGGTGGGACTGTGCTTAAAAGCCTGTGCCATATTGAACACCGTTCTCCACACTTCAGGGGACATTAGAGAGGGAGTAAGCACTGGTGACATGACCACCTGATTCGCAATGCGATCAGGTAGCTTGCGAACTAAAGACATTCTGAGATCTTGTCTTGCTCGTACCGCCTCAAGCAAGGCGGTGCGTATGTCACCCAAGGATTGGATTGACGACTGGAGGAGCAGTCGCCGGGACAATTCAACCGATCTTCTGGCATCCGCATCTGCGATTGCCTGAGTAGATCGTAGTAAAGACTTAGCTACCTGTTGAGACACTATGTATTGGGAGAACAGGCGAAAAGCTTTCCCCCTGAGCCTAAATTCTCTGTCTAGGTGAGTAGGGGTAGGGGTAGTGAAAGGGTCTTTCAGCTCACAAAGATTAATTTTAGGGGCAGCTAGGAAAGAAAACAAAGCTGACGGGACTCCGCCTGCAGACCCTACAGGCATGGAGAACCACGAATGAGTATCTTGAGGGATCTGGTGGGAAGATTTCGAAGTAAATGTTGTTGCAAAGTTTTGAGCCTCTATTTCCCAATCTACCCAAGGTCCTGGACCCAACTGCCCCACCTTCAAAACAGGATTAGCTGCTTCGTCTGTGACGGTCTGTAAATCAAGTTCAGGAGTGAGAGCTGACAGAGTCTTAATATCGTTAAACCCATCCAGCTTAGACCAGTCTGAAAATAGCTTTGAAGCTGAGGCAGGGGGTAAAGCTGGCTTAGTAGCATACACAAAATAGTCCTGGTGATAATAACTAGGTATAGCCTTAATGTTTACATCTAGTACATTTCCCAAATTATCCAAGGCCCTTAATTTCTTTGATTTATTGCCTTGGATGACCCACTCACTCGGTACTGGGAGCTCCCCTGACAAGGTAGGCTGGGCCAACTCTGGTTTAGTGGGGGTCAAAAGGACCCAAGACTCGTCTGGTCCATAAAGCAAGGGCATGGCTACCTTTCTAACAGGTGCTTTGTCTAGAGGGGGTGGATTAACATCCGTGATGACCCTGACATTGGAAGTTGTTAATGCCGCCGTAGCAGGCTTGGTAGCTACTGATGTTGACATAGTGGGAGGGTTAGGGATCTTAGATAAGACAATCGAAGTCATCAGAGGCCGTACCGTAGAACTTGTCGTGGGAGCCCCCAAGTCGATCGTGGGGGCCTCCTGTTGTTGGCCAAAAAATCTAGATAAAGCCTGAGTAAGCAGCCCATTAATTTCTTGCGCAGTAACAAATTGATTTGAAGATGAACTTACAGGTAAATCATTAATATCCTGCGCGGCGTCTAAGCCTGAGCCTGACTCTTGCCTTTCCATTTCCGAAATTATTGAAACTTCGTCTTTCTCTTCCTGAGAAGATCCCTCCGAAGCCGGGGTACCTTGCTGCCAAGACAAGTCAGGAATAGAGGATGGGATCGCCGCGTCCCTGTGGACATCAGCTACTGTGTGACTCGTTTGAGTCGAACGTGGGTGGTCGGACCCTGGCTGAGCAAA
This sequence comes from Lithodes maja, assembly GCA_037953745.1. NCBI lineage: Eukaryota > Metazoa > Arthropoda > Malacostraca > Decapoda > Lithodidae > Lithodes > Lithodes maja. The sequence goes on along the minus strand of JBAKBP010007787.1, from coordinate 89,713 downwards.
ACGCCAAACCCCGAGGCCTTGGCTTACACTCTCTTGAGAGTCAGACACATTATCACGAATTGAACCCCCCGAATTTTCTAATTCCAGGGTCAAAATATTTATGGGTAAATCCTCTTTAAGGACAGGCACCGCACTGGACCCCTGAGACCTAACACAAACTCTGTCTGGGGTAGAGGTATGAAGAGAGGTACTAGGAACTGGTGAATGTAGGGAGGACTTTCTTTTATGTGAATCCTTTTTGGAGGATTTATGGCTACGATGTGACCGTGAACTATTCTTAGATTTCGAGGAATCATCGCCGTGACCACTGGTGGAACTTTCCGTCCTACTCTTCTTACTCGCCGGTGAAGAGGCAAGACTAGATGACTGTCGTCTGAGAGGTGACCTGGACCGAGATCTCGCCCGAGATGATGAGGCGGATGCCGGAGGTGTAGGCTCTCGTGGACGTTTGGGTGTAGCCGCAGAAGATACAGAACCCTGACCAGTCTCCGCCGGTTTATGACTCGTGACTCTAGAGGAACGTTTAGGGGGAGGGTGTTCAAATAATAATTTATCCCAAAGAGGGACGTTATCACATTGAAGTGATTTATGAGCAACAATCGTAGTGTAGGCTGACATCTGTTGCCTCACTTCTCGTAACGCTACTGCTGCGGTCTTATCATTATCGCAAAGGACTTTTATAGCTAATTGGGAGCAAAAAGAACAATTACGCATAACCCAGAGACCCCTTGAACGGTCTAGACATTTAACACACCTTATGCAAAGGGTATGCGCAAAAATAGGGATACCAGCACAAGCAGGGGTAGTGCATAAAGCAAAGACTGGGGCCACGGTAGCCATGACAGAGACTGGTGTGGAAACTACCGCCGGAGCCCAGCTCTGGAAAAAAAGAAAATTTCCAGGAATTAATGCTCATAAGGTTAATCCAACATGTTCGCACACAAGTGTTAATAGCCCACCGGATAACGAGATGTGATGACACAACGAACACAGCTCGCTACGCGGCGGGGTTTCAGAATATCTAAACAAATCTTTTGAAGAAAGTGAAGAATACCCTCTGACATAATATCGGTCCAGCATGGCGATTATAGTCTTTCTGGTGGTGACTGTCTCAAGATTCAATAATGGAACAAAAACAACCCCCCATAAAGACGCCGGCCCTTGAAATATTTTTTGTATAATAACACAGGGCAGGCTGACACGAGATCTGATTTCTAACGAATTGTCACAAAAAGATCGCCGTAAAATTGAAGGCGGCGATACCTAAATGTATCACTGAATTAAGTAGTTAAATCGAAAATGAATTTGAAAATTCCTTATTTCCTCCAACTAGGAGCACCCGCCGGGTGTGAAAAAACGATTTTAACCCCAATTGAACCTTCAATTGCCGTAAAAATAAAGGCGGCGATACATACAGTATTGCTTAAAAATGGAATGGTTAATTCACTGAATGACTTAATAGATTATCCCACCCTTCCAAGGTACACCCGCCGGGTGAGATGTCAAACGTTAACCCCATAAGTTCCTGTCCCCACTTCTTTGTAAAAGATCGCCGGGGAGGAAAGCCCTTAACAATAGCTAGGTTTTTCATGTGGTTTTTTGTAAAACCTGGTAGAAAAACTACATAACGTATGTTCGCAAGAACAAAGTTTTATAGATGGGAACAGCCAGTCCGCCGGGAATCAAAATGGGCCTGAAACCAGCTACCAACAGAGACGCAGTCCTGGAGAGCCACAGACACCTCATCGCCGGGGACACAAACCTGTGTTAAAAACCACGTGTGGCCCAACACGGCTCTCGGCCGGGTTTTATCATGGTGAAACCGAGAAAAAACCCGCCGGAAGGACACCCACCCCGATCAGACACCATCTGAACGTACACTGTACACGAAGGAAGCCACGCACGACTAACCTAAGATTACATAATAATCCGTGGAATTAGCCAATACACAACTAAACCAGGAAACAAACATAGTCCGAGGAATTAGCCAATACACAACTAAAACCCGGATACACATGGCACAGTAGGGTATATTTATACATAATAAACAATAACACTTGTACATGTGGCAAAACTACGAGCGGCTGGCTAGGCCTAAGTAGACGGAATAGGAAAAGTTGAAATATACACAAAACACTGGGAATATCACAACAGGAACCACCGCCAACACACCACTGTAGAAAAACTTCCGACAAAGGGAAGACTGACTCGGAACCCAGAAAAAACTTCACTAAGTGAAGAAAATAACGCAGGGAACGTCAGAAGCAAAGCTTACCTCATCAGAAAGATAAAAGGCAGCAATAATTAACGCGTAATGAAAGCCGCCTGCACCACAAGCTAACTAACTGTGAAAAAGTTCACATGTCCACAACAGGACCACGAGGGTACGTCCGAAATAGACGCCCCAAACACACGACTCCAAATACACTGCACTGCGGGCAACCAGCCCAGGACACTCCTGCTACGCATATCCTAACCTTACTCGATACATCCCGGAGTAAACAAATGAGAAAAAACTCACTAGGGACGCAACAAATGCGGAACCAGCGGAGCGTGGGGAGACACGTCCGGGCAGCCTGAGCGCAGAGCAGAGAAGGAGGAATGACGCCTGAATCAGCGTCTGGTCAGAGATCCACACAAGTACATCCACGATATGATGGAAAGCTTATTAGATAGTTATTCTTATTTTCTTTTTGTTTTTATTTTTTACGAAGTTTTTTCGTAGTGAGAACCCAATTCATAATGACTGAAGCCATGAGTGAGGTCGCGTGCGCTCATGATGAAGGCTCCTCAGTTTTTAAATGCTCTGCGCGGTAGATTCAAACTACGGCGGATTAGTGTTTGAAGAGGATGCCTTATGTAATAAGCATGTTCGTCAATGATGGAGGGGCCACTAATAAATCCTCCCCCGTTAGACAAAGCCCCGATCAGAAAAGGGGCTATGCCTCTCTTATACGGGACAGACGATTCTTGGGTATCATTGGTACCAACAAAGCCAGAGGTAGCACAGTCCACTATGTCAGGGGAGCTTCCGGTACCATGAGAGTGGGTAATCCAAGGGAATAAATCTAGGAAGTTAAGGGCTCTAGATATGCTGGGAAATGTACTTGATGTTAGTATCAAGGCCATCCCCAACTATTATCATCATGATTATTTTGTATATTCTTCTACACCTGCCCTATCCCCTGCGTCAGCTTCAAAACTGTTTTCGGACTGGACAAAACATGACGGGTTCAATGATATCAAAGCGCTGTCGGCTCTAACACCTGAGTTAGGTTTAAAGACATTCACAGACTCAGCCGCGAATCCAGTTTTGACGGTGGGGCAGTTGGGTCCGGGACCTTGGGTGACTGGGAAATCGAGGCGCAAAGCTTTGCAACTACATTCACTTCTAAGGCTTCACACCAAATTCCACAAGAAAGCCATTCTTGCCCTCTCACCACGGAAGGGCTCTTGAACGCCCATAAAAAAGCATATAACAGGTACCCGGAAGGCCTCTTGAACGCCCAGTGGTTGAAAGCCTGTGAGCTTCGTGTGCTAGGCGTCGGTCCGACGCATGTAAACAACAGCCGGCTGGACCGACGCCCCGCATCTCCGGCCACAAGAAGGAGAGCGTCACTTGTTCGTGTGTGCCTGTATGTTGTTGTTAAGTATCGAAAAGTGGTGTAAAGTGGCTGTTTTGGCCATAAAGTTATCTCCAATGAAATCATCATCACAGCTCAACCAGTTGACTTAGAGAGCTCTACTTAATGCCATTCTACAGGTAAATAACACAGCTACGCTTGGGGATGCGCGGGAATGCGGGAAGCAGTCTGATTAACGAATATACGGTAGCCTAGCCTAGACGTTTTTCGGCCAAAACACCCGGGTTTCGAGGAATATATATATAATACATAGCCGGGGCTGGAGGGTTAAAGATCCCTTTTCTACACCTTCCACTACTCACCTAGACCGGGAGTTTAGGCTACGGGGAAAGGCGTATAGACTATTTTCTCAGTATATAGTTACGCAACAGGTAGCAAAGTCAATGCTAAGATCTGCTCAGGCTATCGCGGACACAGAAGTCTGAAAGGCGATCGAACTGTCTAGACGCTTGCTTCTCCAGACTGCTATACAGTCACTGGGAGATATACGCACGGCCTTGTTAGAGGCGGTGCGGGCAAGACAAGATCTAAGGATGTCTCTAGTCCGCAAGCTCCCGGATAGGATTGCAAATCAAGTAATAATGTCCCCAGTTCTAACTGCCTCTTTAACCCTTCCTACCCGGTCTGCCTTAGGTAAGGACAGCACGAAAGAAGGGCCGCTACCCGGTATGCCTTATCTAAGGCATGAGCTTAATAGCCTAATTAAGCTTGGTCCGAACGCTGTGCGTACGACGTATGTCAACAAACCCAAGCGTTCGTCACCGCACCTCCGAAAACAAGAAGGAGAAGACTCCTCAATGTTATTGTTCTGACGTCATGACGAAATTAGTGTCTAAAAAGCCCCCATATTGGCAACATCTCTGCAATATTGGCTCCACTGAACCAGTTGACTTACAGAGTTCTACTCAATGCCAAAATACAGATTGAAAACCGCACTACGATTATAGATGAGTGGGAAAGTTCTAGCAGTGAAAATAAACATGAATACGGTAGCCTAGGCCTAGACGTTTTTCAGCCATATCGCCCGGGTAGGGGCGACCGTCATTGGGTAAGACAGCCAGGGTAGGAAGGGCTAATGTCCCCGGAGGTATGGAGGACGGTGTTTAACATGGCTCAGGCCTTGAAGCACAGGCCCGCCCCGTCTAAGAAACCTGCTTTCACTTTTACCAAGCCCAAACCAGTCGCTAAATCTTCCACCCAAGGTCAGTACAGATACAGTAGGGTCTCGTAAGATGCGAGTTTATGGTCGATGGATGCGTCCGCATCTTACGATTTCGCATCTTACGATCACGTAAAAATACGGAAAAACGTCCCGCCTAAGGCTCACATTTAAACATTTTTTTTCGCATCTTAAGGTTTCTCCTCGGATTTAGCCCACTTTGAGCCTCCGATTCGCAAATTATGGTCATTCTCGCATCTTAAAATAATTTATTTATTATTTGGGGGTCCTCGCATCTTATGCGAATCGCATCTTAAGATCTCGCACCTTACGAGACCCTACTGTACAAGCAAGGAAAGTCTTCAGGTAATCATAAAGGACAGAGGTATCAAAGGCCGGGCCAGGGCCCGTCTCCAGCCAAACCCGGCCAGTCGTCTAAACTTACACCACCACCACCACCAAAAAACTAGGGTCTCCCTCACTCCCAGGGCCAATCTTCCGGCAGGTGGATCAGAGGGTAGTCCAGCCGGCGAACCCTTGTCTGCTAACTGGGTCGTCCGGGCGAATCATCGCGCATGGCCTTTAATTAAACACATGGGCAAGGATGGTGGCACGCAAAGGCATCACCTGGCAGTGGCTCCGGCAACCTCGCTTACGTCAGCCGACAAAGGCAAATTTTGTTTCATTAGAGGTGGAGTCACTGATCCAAGAGATGGTGGCCAAGAATGTTATCATCCCGGTTCCTCAAAATTATCCAGTTTTTACATCCAAACTTTTTCTGGTACCCAAAAGGGACAGTGTTCAGATGAGGCCGGTCGTAGACCTGTCTTATCTGAACCTCCACATTCACAACGTGTCCTTCCGGATGCTGACAGTGAATCAAATCAGGCTAACACTTCCACCGGAAGGGTGGATGTGTTCTTTAGACCTGACGGACGCGTATTGGCACGTCCCGGTAAACAAACGGTTTCAACGTTTTCTGGCCTTAAGAATCATGCATCAGACTTATGTCTTTCAGAGGATGCCGTTCGGTTTAAACCTAGCACCTCGCATATTCACGAAATTAGTCCGGCAAGCCCTGATGCCCTTGTTGCAACAAGGGATCAGGATTTTGTGGTATCTAGACGACTGGCTGGTGGTGGCGGAGACGGAACAGTTATGCATCAATCATGTCAACATAACATTAAATCATGTAAAATCTCTAGGATTCAAGGTAAACCAGGTAAAGTCAAACCGTGTTCCCTCACGAGTGGTCCAGTGGATAGGGCTGGTCTGGGACACAGCTGCTCTCACTCTGAGTCAGAGTGTGGACAATCGGAACAGGTTTCGCAAGAAACTGTTTCTGTTTCTTCACAGTCTGACTACGACACAGAGAGTCTGGGAATCTCTGGTCGGCTCTCTCAACTGGATTCAACTAACTGTAAAGTTGGGCCGGTTGAAAGTCAAACGTTTAATTTTGGAGGGCAACAAATTTTTTCCACTATTGCCGGCGGAAACATTATGGCCCATCCCAAAATTAATACACACCTTACTAGCGGTCTGGGCGAAGAGGGAAACATTGCACTCAGTCATGTCATGGACCTCTCCTCCGCCGACGGTATGGGTGGACACGGATGCGTCAGGCACGATAGGTTGGGGCTTTCAGTCAAACCAAGGGCATCAGGGTCAAGGGCTTTGGTCCCATTCAAAATCCTCCCACATAAATGTCAAAGAGTTACTAGTCCCCTTGTATTTCCTTCAGGCTCACGGCTTTTCTTTGCGGGGCAAATCAGTGGCCTTCAGGATGGACAATCTGAATACGGTTCACTGCGTTCAGAAACAGGGGTCAACGCGATCTCGGAGGTTGCTAAACGTGTCAGAAAAGATTTTTGTACTAGCCGACAAGCTGGACATTCAACTTCACGCTTCTTATCTCCCCGGCGTAGCGAACGTTTGGGCAGACGCTCTATCTCGGAGACAGAGCACAACAATAGAATGGGCACTCAAGCAAAACATTTTCGACCTAATGATTGCGAAGCCTTACCGTCCACAAGTAGATCTATTTGCGTCCGAGGAGACTCACAATTGTATTTACATTGTAGATTGTATTTACTTAGATTTCAAGAAGGCATTTGATAAGGTGCCTCATAAGAGATTGTTGTGGAAGCTCAGGACTGTGGGGCGGGTTGAGGGAGTATTATTAAAGTGGATGGAAAACTATTTAATTGGGAGGGAAATGCGAACAGTAATAAAAGGAAAGTTCTCCTCGTGGAAAAGGGTAAAAAGCGGAGTGCCTCAAGGATCGGTGTTGGCCCCAATCATGTTTTTGGTTTTCATCAACGACCTTCAAATGGGAATAGGTTCATATATATCTATGTTTGCTGATGATGCAAAATTAATGAAGCATATTACAAGTAGTAGTTGTGAAGAATTACAGAGAGACCTAGATAAGTTATATGAGTGGAGTCAAACTGGAAAATGGAATTCAACACGAGTAAGTGTCAGGTTCTTGAGATGGGAAAAAGTAAATATAGACCTTCTTGGGGATATAAAATAGGAGATGAAATAATTAGTAAAGCTGTGAAAGCAAAAGACCTAGGGGTAGTTGTGGCAGACAGCTTGTCACCTGAACAGCATATAAATAAAATAACTGGTGATACCTATGCAGTGTTGACTAACATGAGAATAGCTCTGAATTATTTAGATGAAGAGATGTTAGCAAAAATAATAGGGACAATAATACGACCAAGACTGGAGTATGCAGCAGTGGTGTGGTCTCCACACCTTATAAAACATAATAAAAAACTGGAAAGAGTTCAGAGAGTTGCCACTAAGATGATAGCTAGCCTTAGAGACCTGCCTTATGAGGAGAGATTGGAGAGGCTAAAGCTGCCAACGCTGAGGGAGAGGAGAGAGAGAGGTGACATGATCATGATGTTTAAGTGTGTGAAAGGTTTTGAGAAGATCGACAAGGGAGATTTTGTGGTGAGGGACGAGGGAAGAACCAGGGGTCATGATTGTAAGTTGAGGAAAGTTATATGTAAGTCTGATGTAAGAAAGTTCAGCTTCCCGTATAGAAGCATTGAGTGTTGGAATAAGTTGGATGGGGAGGTGGTGGGAGCAAGAAATATCCAAATTTTTAAAGCAAAATTGGATAAATGTAGAGAGAGAGACAGGACAACACGAGCTTAGGCTCAAATCCTGTATACTACAATTAGGTGAGTACAATTAGGTGAGTACAAGATTTGAGTCGGGCTAGCCTAAAAGAAATTCAAACTCATATGGGGCAACTCCGGGACGAAAATGAAGCTTTAAGATTGCAACTTGAAGAATACAAAGGGCAAACCAAGGAAATGAAAACACATGTGGAGGAGATTAAGGAGAAACACAATAAATGGGTTAATGACGAAGGAGGAAAAGTGAAGGAAGTGGCAATGAAGGAAATCATGGAGGAACAAAAGAAACAATCAGAACGGGAAAATAAAGATTTAGAATCAGTGGTAGTAAAAGCTATGAGGAGAAATGAACAGGTCCTGCGTGAAACAATAGATAGAAATAAGTGTATTATTGTATTTGGGGATATAGAGGAGCACATTATTGAGAGGAAAGCTAGGGATAAGGAAGAAATTAATAAGGTAAAAAACATTGATCAAGCATGTCGATGAAGAAGGAAACAACTGGAGAGATGATATTGAAGAAGTTAGGAGAATGGGTAAATATAGTAAGGGAAACACAAGGCCAATGAGAGTGCAGTTTAGGTCTAGGGTAACAGTGGATGCAATAATGAACGTAACATGGAGACTTAACTTGACCAGCAAGTTTAAGGGGAGCGTCCGGCTTTACTCTAGAACGTGTCAGTGGATTTTGTCTGTATTTCATAAGATTTTGTACACGTATAGGGGACCTAACAACTAAGAAATTTCCAAAATTTGAATTCTCTAGGACAATTATTTTTTGAGTTAGGTGTGTAAATTTATGACTTTTTGTAAAATCAAAATCTCATTTAAATGTTGTTGCTTGATTGTTTTAATGCATTGGGGGTACTAACAATAGGTGTAGTTTCAATTGTACGTTGATACTTTTTCCATTTTGTATCTAATTGTAGAATTAGGGCATTTACAATTAGGTACAAATTAGGTACAAATTAGGTGACAAATGTCTCGGGGTTGTGTGTCGAAATGGGAAATAAATAAAAACAAATGGCGACGTGGAGTTGTAGAGAATTTCATGCCCTTTCCAATGACACCAGAAACATTGTTGTAGCATGTTTGGTTACGTCAGAATTGCGCCGACAAGTGAACTTTCTTACGTGAGGTACTAAGGCACGAGAGCTGTTGCAAGCCAGCCGGCCAGCCGCACCCTACCTCTCTCGCGGCTTGGACCACACTGCTCTTTCTCCTCCACCACCACCACACCCTTCGTTGTTACCCGGGTTGAGTACCAGATACTGTTAGGCAAAATATCTAAGAACGTCATATTTTCACCAAAAATTCATGGTTTTAGTTTTTTTGTTTTGCAGATCCGAAACCCATAATGCATTTTCTACGCGTCTGCGCGACCCGCGACCCGCGAAAACTTTAAACTAGCCCAGAAATAACATGCTTCCAGACGGAATATTGCCTCAGGATTTTAACTGAAGACAGAGGGATGGGTGATGATGCCATATATCGGGTTGCGCAATATTGCCGTTTTGAGCACTATTACGAGTATGAGCCGGACGCCCCCCTTAACCCTCCAGCCCCGGGGGCTATAGCTTGCGACTGTGCTGCTGTACCGGGGGTTTTGACGATTTTTGGCCTATGTTAACTACTCTGTAAGTCAATGAATATGGCATGTAATGTTGTGAATAAAAAAGAATAATGTTCCACAAACCTTCCTCTGTCGAATGGCGTTGAGTAGAGGTCTCTAGCCCCTCTGGTTGCATAATGGTGAGCGCGGGAAGACGAGTGCTTTTTTATGCGGGAAATTCCTCCCGCGTCCGAAAGCGTCGGCCCGGCCATGGCTACGACGCACCTAGCCGCTCGCCGCGCCAAAGTATTTATCTCCCTTAGACGATTTTAGTGTTTGATATTGAGAATGTGATGTTTATTTGATATTTTCTAGTTATTTTGAGGCCAATTATATAAAATATGTTTATTAGGGTATCACTTTCACTGATATTGGTAATTTTCACTCGATACCGTACATTTTATTAGTAATTGAGGTATGTTATTGTTGTATTAGGCACTGATTATTCGTTATCACAGGTGTTTATTATACTTTGGCCATCAAATCTTAGGTCTTGTGTCACTTTCACTTTGACAATTTAATATACTTTAGAGAGTGTCACTGTCACTGATAATGCTCATTTTCACTCGATACCGTACATTTTATTAGTAATTGAGGTAGGTTATTGTTGTATTAGGCACTGATTATTCGTTATCACAGGTGTTTATTATACTTTGGCCATCAAATCTTAGGTCTTGTGTCACTTTCACTTTGACAAATATGCTTTAGAGAGTGTCACTGTCACTGATAATGCTCATTTTCACTCGATACCGTACATTTTATTAGTAATTGAGGTAGGTTATTGTTGTATTAGGTACTGATTATTCGTTATCACAGGTGTTTATTATACTTTGGCCATCAAATCTTAGGTCTTGTGTCACTTTCACTTAGTTATATGATTTGTAAACGTTTTATATACAATTTATTGTGTCTTTTTTCACTGATTTATATATTTCTATAGGTTCTAATCATATGAATGTCACTTGGTATATACATATGTGTCACTTTCACATATTATTATGGTGGAATTGTATTTGTATCAATTTTCTCATAATACTTGACTTTTTTATTATAATACATTGGTTTTCTTCCACTTTTTGCCTATATATAATTATAGTGTACATATTGTCATTTTATTTGGCAATTTCAGTATGATTATTAGAACTCCAGCTTGGAGTGGTAATCAAAGAAGCACTCTACAGCACAGAGTGCCACCTTGCACGCCACACACTCCGTGGTTGACTTTCTACCTGGGTGCGACCTCACCCTGCTGTGGTAGCAGACATAGCACCGCTTCTGCTGTGTTCTTCCTGCTGCATTCTGAGGAAAGAAACCAAGCTTGTGCCTAAGCAGGTATGGACCAGACTGCAAGCGGTCGAGAACGGCGGGCCCAGGATGTGCCACTGCCCTCTGTGGCGTAGCATACTTATCCAGGAGCTCCGTCAACACCTGCTTTTGGAACCTCCGCAGGCTATTGAACTTCAGGGGTGGGTTCTCATTCCGAAGCCTGTATATATTATAGGCATTCAGAACTGACATGTCCACCATATGCAGAAAGAACTTTTTGTACCATCTGCACGAGGTACGCAGGCAGTCAATGAAGCCTATCTGCATGTCGGACTTGTCCACCAGCCTCATGTTGACGTTGTAGTCCAGGACAGCATCGGGCTTGGTCACCCTGGCCTGGGTGCGGCGATCCACCTTGCCAGTCTCCACCATTTCCCCCTTGTGGATGGTGCTCAGGAGGTTGACCTTCCGCTGGTCGTGCCAGTGGATAGCCAGAATGGGCCCCGACTTCTTCTTGAAGACATCACCTTTTTTGGTCTTTGCAGGGAAAGTTGGCATGCCCTTCCTTTTCCCTCGTACTGTGCCTACAGTCCCCGTCTTGCGCTCATGCAGGTACTGTGAGAGAGTGGGGGACGTGTAATAGTTGTCCGTGTAGAGGACGTGATTCTTATGGAAGTAGCGGTCCATCATGGCTTGCACCACTGCTCCGCCAAAGCCAATGAGGGGGTCCACAAGCACGTCCCCTTCCTTCCCGCTGTAGACCAGGAAGTCCAGGACATAGCCAGTTTGGCAGTCGCACAGCACAAAGAATTTTATGCCAAAGCGATGTCTTTTTGAGGGGATGTACTGCCGGAAGCTGAGTTTTCCCCGGAACAGCACAAGAGACTCGTCAATGACGACCTTGCGGAAGGGCTTGAAGTAGGAGGTGAAGCGTTCTCGCATCATCTCATACAACGTCCTAATCTTCCACAGCTTGTCTGGGCGGTGGACGTCGGTGTTGGTGACAAGATGGAGCGCTGCGAGGATATCAAGGTACCGGTCGCGAGCCATATATTTCCCGAAGGCAGGGGTGGAAATCAGATCATTGGTGATCCAATAGTCAGGCAACCTATGCTTCTTGACATGAGGCATTAGCATGGTGAGTGCCAGGAACACCATGAATTCTTTATGAGTCACTGGGGTCCACTTCCTCATATGGCCCTTGGTCACCTTGCCCAAAAAGTGGACCTGGAATTGGTGCTGCTTGTTTGTCTCTTTGACAACATAGCCTACCACCTCCTCATCAAAGAATGCCTCAAATAGTTCGTGTGGTGGAGCATTGGGGCCTGCAGGAAAATTGGGGGTAATGCCTGAACCCTCCAGTGCCTCATCAAAAGCTGGCACATCAGGGTTGTATACATCCCCATCAACTATGTCTTGCCACTGAAAAACGTAGAATGGGTCTTGTCTACGCTGACGAGGAGCTCCAACTGGTGGCCCAGCACGCCCACGGCCAACTCGGGAGGCGCGCGCCCTAGGGCGGCGGCGAGGGCGTCGGCCAGGGCGGCGGCCAGGGCGGCGGGCAGAAAGACGGGCAGCACGAAGCCGGGCCAAGCGGGTGGGTCGAGGGTCGTCGATGTCCATATATTCATCGTCAGAGTGGTCATCTTGCCCTGACGGTGGACCTATGTAATCATGGCCAGAGTCTTCAGAGAGGTGCCCTTCATCATCAGTGTCGCCCACATAATCTGGCGGGGAACCAGTGATGCGTGGGCGGCGTGCGGGTGGGCGAGGTGGGGAAGGAGTGGCAGGTGAGGCTGTGTCCTCCCGAGGTCCCGGGCTCCTTGGCCTGCGACGAGTGACAGAAAGCAATGATTGACTTTCACTAGGCCCAGGTATTGGTGATGCGAGCTCAAAGACTTCTGCAGGAAGACATGTTGAAGGCGGGAGAGGTGGGGAGGACCGTGGGGAAAGTTGCGGGGACAGTTGCGGGGACGTATGGCTGGGGCCGGCCGGGGTGGACGCCGCCGCGGGAGCCTCGAACAAAACTCTCTTACTTGTCTTACTTTTCTTAGTATATTTTCTACCTTTCCCCTTTTCGGCAAGAGTATGTCTCCTGTCGGGGGACCTAGGAGGCAAATAGGCCGAAAGTGGGGGGTCCTCAACCCTTGGCAATGGTGGGGGTGGTGGGGAAGAATGCGGGGCATCCGGGTCATCTTGGGTGGCGTGGGTAGATAAGGGAGACAATGGCGGTCGAGAAGGGTCACCACGCTGACCCTCACTCACAGCCTCATCCTCACCAAGTATTTTAGCTTGTTCCCTAGCTGCCGCGGCCGCCTTCTCAAGTATTTTTCGCTTGTACAAATGTAGCTTGAAAGGCGATTTACCTGGGGAAGGGCTTGGAGTCGTGTCACTTATGCAAAATTTGGTGAGTGACCTTGAACTCTCCCACTCACTCACTCTCGCAAGTTCACTGTCTTTAGGTAAACCAGCTTCCTCAACAACTGGTACATCACCTTCATCACTCTCATCACTGTCAAAATCTCTCGCAAATCCCAGGAATTGTTCTTCTTTTTCACTCTCATGGCCATAATCACTCGACTTATAATTACTGGAGTCGTCACTCACTTCTTCATCAATCTTATGCTTGGCATCAGCTTTCTCATAAAGTCTCAAAGTCGTCTCAATACCTCCGGGAGATAACACATTTAGGCGATGGCGTCGGGGTAAGGCACGACGCACTAGCAAGGGCGTCGTAGGAAGCACGATGTCGGACACGGCGGAATCACTATTTGGTGTACTGTCCATGATGGCGTCGGGGTAGGTACTGTTGTTGTGGCGTCGTTGACGCCGGGTGGCGCCACCTACCGTCCCATGATAGCAAAATGTACGCGCGGCTTTCGAAAATCAAGCATGAAAGCAAGGGGCGTACAAGAGGCCATCCGGGTTGCGCGGGCCGAGTTTATTATGGGCGTACAAGAGGTCATCCGGGTTGGAGGGGTTAAGAAAATTACAATTAGAAAAGACATGAGTATTGAGGATCGAAACATAAGAAAGGAATTGCAAACCGAGGCAAATGTAAAGAATGGAGAAAGGACGAAAGAAGACGAAAAGAAGTTTTTCTGGAGAGTGTGGGAGGGAAAACTCAAGAAATGGTATATAAAGCGAAGGGACGAAGTAGGGAGGGAAAAGGAGATGGTGCGGGTGACGGGGGAGAAGGCAGAGAGAGGGGAGGTGGAGATAGAGAGAGAAACAGTCCAAGTGGAGGCAGAGGGAGGGGAGGTGGAAACGGAGCGAGAAACAGTCCAGGTGGAGACAAGAGAAGAGGAGACAAGCTAGGAAATAAATTGGGAGGGGTACGTACAAAAAAGAAAGGAACGGGCAGGGACGAGAAAAATAGGGAAAATACTGGAAACGCTAAGTTCATGTATACAAATATTGATGGGTTAATTTCCAAAAAGATTGAGTTTGACGAATATGTAAAGAGAGAGAGGCCCGGGGTAGTATGTTTGACTGAAACTAAGCTTAACCAGGAGGTAGACACGAATATAATTAGTTGTGCAGGATACAGTACATGGAGAAGAGACAGGTTAGGAAAGCTAGGAGGAGGAGTGTTGATCATGGTAGATAATAAAATTACTGCTAAAGAATTAAAACTTGGTGATAGCATTGCTGAAGTGGTAGCAGTTGAAATTGAGGATAATGATAGGTCAAAATTGGACATTGTATCAGTTTGTTTGCCTCCTAGGACTGAGTCTTGGAGCAACGATGAATGTGATGAATTGATTTTGGAAACCTTGCGTGTGTTAGAAGTTGTTTGTGAAAGGAAGAATGGGCTTATTCTTGCAGGGGACTTTGATTGCGGGGAGGTGGATTGGGAGTGTTTGGATGCGGGTTCAAGTGAAGATGCTTGGGGTAGCAAATTTCTTGAACTAGCAGTGGGGTGTCTGTTAGCACAGCACGTTGTGGAAGGTGCAAGATTTGGAGGAGGTGATGAACCATCAAGACTCGACTTATTATTCACCAGGGACCCCCAAGAAATGGGGAACCTGGCATATTTGAGTCCCATGGGAGGGAGCGATCGTGCTGTGATTGAGTTTGAGTTGACAGTGGAATTTCTGGAGGGCAGAGAGGAGGAACATAGGGAGTGTGGACTGAATTGTGGTGGTGCGGATTGTGAATCATTACGGGGATACTTTGCAAATATAGATTGGTCATTTGTTGAGCAAGAACAGAGTATTCAGGTAAAATGCACCATGTTGCTGGACATTTGCAGGGAGGGGGTAGATAGATATGTGCCAACATTTAAGGATGGAAGGCTGGTTGGGGAGAAGGAGTGGTTTAACATGTGATGTCACATTGCCCAGAACAAAAAGGACTCTGCATGGAATGGGGTGAGAAGGAGACACACTGAGGAAAAATGGAATGAGTATAAGAATGCTAGAAACAACTATGTCAAGACTATAAGAGAGGAGAAAAAAGAACTTTGAAAAAGATATAGTAAACAAATGTAATAAAGAACCCAAACTGTTCTATAGTTATATCAACGGCAAAATAAAAATAAAGGACAAAATAACAAAGCTTAGGGTAGAGGGTCAATTATATGAAGACACAGTGGGTATGTGTGAAATTATGAATGATACATTAACATCCGTGTTTGTGGAGGAGGATGACTATGTGGAGCCTGTGGTGGAGTTGAACGAGATACAGGGACTAGAGTCGATGGAAGTCAACAAGGATGAACTAAAATCATTGTTGGAAGAATTGGACGTGAGAAAATCTATGGGCCCAGATAACATTGCTGGATGGGTATTGAGAGAATGTTCTGAACAACTAGTGAGACCTATTTTTAATATTGTTCAACACTCATTAAACAAGGGGGAACTTCCCTTAGAATGGAAACAAGCAAATATAACTCCAAGAGGACCCGCTAAATTATCGACCGGTGTCCTTAACGAGTGTTATATGCAAGCTTTGTGAAAGGATTATTAGAAAGAGATGGGTGGGTATGTTGGAGGAGAGGGAGATAATTTCAGGCAGGCAGTTCGGGTTCAGAAAAGGTCATTCGTGTACCACAGATTTGTTGAGTTACTATGATGGGGTGGTTGACGTTGTGCAAGGGAGGGAGGGGTGGGTGGATTGTATTTACTTAGATTTCAGGAAGGCATTTGATAAGGTGCCTCATAAGAGATTGTTGTGGAAGCTCAGGACTGTGGGGCGGGTTGAGGGAGTATTATTAAAGTGGATGGAAAACTATTTAATTGGGAGGGAAATGCGAACAGTAATAAAAGGAAAGTTCTCCTCGTGGAAAAGGGTAAAAAGCGGAGTGCCTCAAGGATCGGTGTTGGCCCCAATCATGTTTTTGGTTTTCATCAACGACCTTCAAATGGGAATAGGCTCATATATATCTATGTTTGCTGATGATGCAAAATTAATGAAGCATATTACAAGTAGGAGTAGTTGTGAAGAATTACAGAGAGACCTAGATATGTTATATGAGTGGAGTCAAACTTGGAAAATGGAATTCAACACGAGTAAGTGTCAGGTTCTTGAGATGGGAAAAAGTAAATATAGACCTTCTTGGGGATATAAAATAGGAGATGAAATAATTAGTAAAGCTGTGAAAGCAAAAGACCTAGGGGTAGTTGTGGCAGACAGCTTGTCACCTGAACAGCATATAAATAAAATAACTGGTGAAACCTATGCAGTGTTGACTAACATGAGAATAGCTCTGAATTATTTAGATGAAGAGATGTTAGCAAAAATAATAGGGACAATAATACGACCAAGACTGGAGTATGCAGCAGTGGTGTGGTCTCCACACCTTATAAAACATAATAAAAAACTGGAAAGAGTTCAGAGAGTTGCCACTAAGATGATAGCTAGCCTTAGAGACCTGCCTTATGAGGAAAGATTGGAGAGGCTAAAGCTGCCAACGCTGAGGGAGAGGAGAGAGAGAGGTGACATGATCATGATGTTTAAGTGTGTGAAAGGTTTTGAGAAGATCGACAAGGGAGATTTTGTGGTGAGGGACGAGGGAAGAACCAGGGGTCATGATTGTAAGTTGAGGAAAGTTATATGTAAGTCTGATGTAAGAAAGTTCAGCTTCCCGTATAGAAGCATTGAGTGTTGGAATAAGTTGGATGGGGAGGTGGTGGGAGCAAGAAATATCCAAACTTTTAAAGCAAAATTGGATAAATGTAGAGAGAGAGACAGGACAACACGAGCTTAGGCTCAAATCCTGTATACTACAATTAGGTGAGTACAATTAGGTGAGTACAAACTCCCGCTGTACCAAACCCGCCGGACAACCACGCCGGCGGGAGGACCCGACGCACTGGTGACGGACTGGAACATGTGGAGTTCCATTTATCTGTTTCCCCCGCCAGACGCTTCTCTGATGTGCCAAGTAGTAAACAAACTACAGGATTATCAGGGCGTAGTCTCGTTAATCGCGCCCCTGTGGCCGGCGCAGGCGTGGTACCAGCAATTAAAAACGTGGTGCCCGAACCCGGTGTCGCTCCCGGTTGGGTATTTCCACTTAGACATGATTGGCAACCTAGAGACCTTGCAGACTTTTGCATTATGGACATTCAGGAGGCCAAATGGCTAGCTCCGTATGGTAGAAACGTGACCGATAAATTCATGAATCAATACACACAATCTACTAAAAGACAGTATCATTCGCATTGGCAGTCTTTCACTTCTTGGATACTCAGAACAGAACAATCCGTGCCTTCGGTGGCTTTGGTTTTTAATTATTTAAACTATCTGTTTGAGCAGAAACGTCTATCTGTAGTAACGTTAAAGAATCACTTAACCTCTGAAGTGCGCACGGGGGTAAATGAAAACCTCCCCCTGTGCTGACGTATTTGAGGTTTTTCGTCACTAAAATATTCATTGTACCATTAATAGCATTAATAATTATCCATATGCACTTATTATGGGTTGATTATAAAGGTATTAACCTGAAACAACAATAAAACGAGTGAAAACAGCGTTTGGATGGTCAAAATCGGAGATATAGCCCGCGAGTTGTATAATGTATGGGTGAGGCAAGCTACCTTCCCGCCCATTTTCCCCAAGGCCACTGCGACACAGTCGATCGATACTCTCTCTCTCTCTCTTGCACTCGATGGCCATCAGTGATGACAACACCCTGCTTGCAACTCGCTAATGTTAGCACGAAAATATACCTCAGAATAAGGGAATAATAGGGAAAATAGGTGATAACTGAGGAATAGGAGGAAAGTGGGGAAGGAGGGGAGGTAGAGGACTGAGATTTTGCATGGCCCAGGGGCCAAACAAAAATAAAAAAATAAAAAAATAAAAATAAAAAAAATATATTTTTTTCGATGTAAAAAGTTGATTTTTAGTTTTACTTACTCAGGAGAGTCTTCCCGCAGTCCGCCGGGGGAACTCTTAAGAGTCTTCCCGCAGCTCCCGGGTTAACAGCAATTAGGATGCCATTCTTTGACCTTACAGGTCTAACCATACCATTAGCGAAGGAGACAGGTTTCATGAGGGCATGTTTTAAATTCCGCCCACCTCCCCGTCAGCTCATGCCTACCTGGTCTCTGGACAAAGCGTTGTCATTACTTCATTCCCGGCGGTACCAAAATACTGCAGATTTTGACTTACTTTTAAAAAGGGCAGTATTCCTTATGGCTTTGGCTACCGGAAACAGGGTGTCTGAGCTGGCGGCGATGAGCAACACACCTAATTGCATCAGGTTTGGTAGGCTCAATGATTGTATTCATATTGCCCCTTCCCCGGGGTTCATCGCCAAGAATGAACACAGTGATCACGTGTTTTCAGAGTTCACGGTGCCGGCGTTGAAAAGGGGAAAGGTGCACCATAATTTATGTCCAGTGCAAGCGCTAACCAAATATTTGAAAGTCGCACCTAGGAATCAACAAGGTGCTTTATGGGTATCAACTACGGGTAAACGCGTAATGAAGCATAAACTGGCTTCTCTCTTAGTTAACGTCATTCAGGAAAGTAATCCCGGCGTTGTGGGTAGAGCTCACGATTTACGCAAATGGGCGACCTCTTTACGTTTCCTTAAGAATTTTTCTGTTGAGGACATAGCAGCCACGCACCTCTGGTCCTCTAATCATACTTTTTTGACTCGATACCTTTCAGTAGCTTTAGACAGGCCTTCCATGCCATGTATAGCTTTACGGCAGAGGGTCTAGGTGGCCTCGGGGTCACTTAGTGTTTAGATGAAGAAAAGAGAGGGGGGGGGGGGGTGCAGTCAGTGTAACATAGGACACCCTAGACCCCGCCAGAGTATGTGTGCGGAGCTTATGAGCTGTGATACAGGGTGTAGGTGCTGTGATATAAAATTTCTCTGTAGTATTCATTACAGGAAATTGTGCTAACGTACAATCATAGTAGAACGACAATGCTTGTTGTATTTACCTATTTACCTATTTGCCTATTTGTAGTTTACAGGAATTGAGCAGCGCTCGTGTTGTCCTGTCTTAGTTACTTTATAATCAATCCATTTTACTTAGACAAGTATCATAATGGATATTCCCAGTTCCCAGTATTTTGGACTAACATATTGTGACGCACCCAGTGCGTGGCAACTTAACCTGATTGTACTCCTTGGTACTCCACTGTATCGCCGCGGTGCCGTGTATGTACCGTGTACCGTGTACCGTGTACTGTGCTGGCTGCTTATATTGAGTGTGACAACGTATAACTATGTTCTTTGTATCTCTGCAAAGGTCTCGTCATTTGCTAACCAGTGGTGGGTTTTGTTTTAAGCCATGTCGAGACCTTCCATTTAATATGTAGTATCAATAGAGAAGTTGATAGATGAGATAATAGGAATTCAGAGAGAGAGAGTGAGTTAGACTTCAGAGCGAGAGGGTAGCAATGGTTGCCAGACGTATGGACCGGTTGGCAGCCCTGCGCTTATAGCTAGGTGCGACAGGGTTGGTAGTACATTGCCGCCTGCATATGCTGCCTGGCTGCCCATGTTGTCGTACTGCACATTGCATGGAGGCTCGCTGTGTGTTCCATGATCAGGTTGCCTAGAACCTTTGAGACTCTAACATCCCTTGCCCTCTCTCCCAGTTTCTCACGGTTGCACTCTTTCTCTCTGACGACATTACTCTCATTTCATTCTTCTCTCTATTTAAATGCATACCCTTCCCTTGAGGTCCTAAAGGAGTTTCAGCACTCACCTCTCGTATTACTCTTAGGACAAGCATATATTTACATGTATTAGATTTAAGGGGTTAATGTGAACAGCGATCTTCTTGATGAGGATAGTTGGTGAACGTTCTACATGTTCACGAGTTATATGCCCAGCTCATCATCCAATTTGTGACTAGACTAGTGCCATGTGTAAGAGCCCGACCATGCCCAGGAGTTGTCTGTAGAGGGGCGAGGACTTAGCCTTGATTTGCCTACCGAGCCAGGAGCGACTGTAGTACCAGAGACTACAGCTCGCTCGTAGTGCCGGTATAGTAGAGTAACGTAATTTATCTGTCCTTGTGTTCTCTACAGTCTTTTCCTGGGTTCTCGC
This sequence comes from Lithodes maja, assembly GCA_037953745.1. NCBI lineage: Eukaryota > Metazoa > Arthropoda > Malacostraca > Decapoda > Lithodidae > Lithodes > Lithodes maja. Next base: position 69,357 of record JBAKBP010007787.1, on the reverse strand, counting down.
TTTCGGTGCTGGGACTCGTTGTTCCTGTGACTTGGCCTGCTAGCTAGAACACATGGGGATGAGGAGTGGGTGATATCTTTATTTTACTATGCATTGCAGCTCTCTTTAAGTTTATGTATGTAACACTTTACAATACACATTACTCACACACTAGACAACACTATTAATACTTTCATGTATCAATTAACTGCACTGTCGTTTTGCTGCTGTGTCCGGAGTTCTGTTGCGTAGGGCGCATACAGACTCAGAGGGGAGACAGAGTGAGAGAAGCGAAGTAGCCTATGCGGTAGTAGGCTACCGGCGCAGTACTGTTGCCTGCAACCTTTTAGTTATTCCAAGTATAGATTCATTATTACAATAAGTGACTACTATTTATGTTCCTTCCATGTGTATTATTAGGTATCTACTGGATCATGAACATCTTGTATGCTACATGCTAGTGCATGTTAGTAGGGGACAGTTATTCTAGTGCACGCGCTTTCAAGTAGGCGTGTACCTTTGTCATTTAGCATTTCACTGTCATACCTTTAGCCTGTTTCTATTCTACATTATTAGAGGCTTAATATTAACGTAGTTTCTTGAGTATTGCATTTCTTTAGTAATAACGTAACCTATAAATGTCTGAGGGAGTTTAGCCTCATAGCCTACCCCTGTTGTACACTTTCGCCGAGTTAAGGTACCTCGTTACCATAGACGATAACTCTGTAGGGCGTTGGTGCTTTTGTTGTCTGGAGCATATAGTATTTGGGACTGGAATCGAGCGTGTCGTTGTCACATAAGCCATTTCTGTCCTACGATCAAGAATCCCGAATATGTATTGCCGATCCAGCCGTAACAAAATGGCGACCTTGCACAAGATTCAGTAGTATCCTATCACATGTTTTTTTTGGAGAACTATTCTATGCTACCTAGTAGAGCTGGCTAGAATTTTCTTGCATATTGGAGGAATTTTTATTGTGTCATTATTGTATTGGTGGACTTGCAGATTGTTTCGTTGGGGGTGTCTAGAGTAGAGTCATTCAAGCATCTTTAACATTTTGTGAGTCGAGACTGCAATTAGTAATAAGCACTTCTTTTTTTTTATGAACAGCAATTGTATAACCAGCACTATGTCTAATGACTCATCATTTACGGGGGAGGATAACACGGTACAGCCTAGTAACCAGCAAGTACAACAGATGTTTAGGGAGGGGAGTGTTATAAGTGGAGAGAGGGATGCCCGGGCATTTTTGCAGACACCTTTGACCGAACAGCGCCTGCAGGCTATTGATTGTTACGGTCTTCGCTGTTTAGCCACGGTTTTGGGGCGGGACTGTCCTGACAGTTGGCCCAAGAAGAATTTGGTGGCATGTTTGTTGGGTGATGGCGATGGGGCGGTGGGTGGAGTGGGGTCTTGGGGGGTTCCCTCCAAGCCTCCATTCCACCCTACCCCTGAGCTGGGCCCTCAGCCAGCGAGTCTTAGCACGATGCAGCAGGAGGGTTCTCAAGGGCAAGCTGGCTTACCCGTAAACACGTCTCGGTGTGGATCCCCCATTTTGTGCTCTCCCCCCCCAGGCCTGTCTCCTGAGATGTTATTTCAGCTAGAACTAGCTAAGTTTAAGCTGCAGGAGACTCAGATACAGATACAACAGGCTAGTATAGAACGCATAGAGGTTGCTAGAATCCAAGCCAATCAGGATGCAACCAGGTACCAGGCTGAAATGGATGTCGAGAAGTCTAGAGTAGAGACCACGGGGCGTCATCTCGGTGGTGGGCACCGGGTTACAGACTCACTTTCGCATTTAATTAAGTTAGTACCCGCATTTGATGAGACAGCAGTGACTGAGTTTTTTGCTCGTTTCGAAAAGAAGTGTCGTGAGTATGACTGGCCGGAGGTTAAATGGGCAGCATTAGTTTCATCACGTCTAGTGGGTAAGGGGTTGAAAGCCTACGATGCACTGTCACTGGACGAGAGTGTAGTGTATGGACTGGTGAAGGAGGCTGTGCTCCGGGCCTACGAACTGCAACCCGAAACTTATAGATTGAAGTTCCGTGGCGTGAATAAGAAGAGCGACGTCAGTTTTATGGAGCACGCACGGGACTTAACAGATGCAGGTAATAACTGGTTTCGGTCCGAGCACGCAGAGTCGGCTGAGGAAATTAAGCAACTTTTCTATCTGGAACAGTTTTACAAATGCACTGGAACCGATCTAACGCTGAACATTAAGGAAAAATGTCCCAAGACAGTAGAGGAGGCTGCCAAGATGGCAGACTTCAGATTATCATTGATTCGTGGTTGCGGTGCCGCTCAGAGGGCTGAGTCAGGGCAGAAGGGGCGCTATACCCCACCCACCAGAGTTTTCGATAATAACACATCTTATGACACACATAACCACACTAAATGCATTGCACCTAATAACACCTACAAACACAAGCCTCTCCCGTTTACTAAAGGTCAGGCCCCTTCTTCGCCCGCACAAGGGAAGAAGCCCATTGGGGATGTGAAATGTTACAAATGTCAGAAGCTAGGCCATTATTCACGTGAGTGCCCTAGTAACACTCCCGCTAAGCCGGTGTCATTGGTTCACAGTATCGGTGTGTCTCTGAAGGCTGCAGCAACTGCCCGGGGTAGGTTGTCAGCAGCTGAGGCACACGCGGTAAAGAAGCGTACGGAAGGCTCGACACCTGTCCGGGACACTTTCTGTGACCATCGGGGACACGGGTTTGTGAGCTGGGGGAGTGAACTACGGAGGGTTGACTTGCTGAGGGATACGGGGGCTTCGCAAACTTTGTTGAGGAACTTCACAGGGAAACCGATAAATGCGGCCAGAGTTGTTGTGGTGCAGGGTATAAATGCTACGAGGTCATACCCACTTGTGAGGTTGGAGTTGAGAGTGGGAGAGGTGTGCAGGGAGCTGGATGTAGGGATCGTTGAGTGTTTGCCAGTTGAGGGCGTCGACCTTCTTCTCGGCAACGACTTTGCGGTGCCCACTTCCGGGACTCCACCCTTAGTCGTTGCCGAGAGGGCGGCCGACGTGGATGGTGAGAATCGGGAATGGGTTGGGAGGTGCCAACAGGATGAGATGGCCTGTGTGGTAACCCGATCTCGCTCTGCGGCTCCTGCACAGCCTAGCACTCAACCTCGGGGACAGTGGAGGAAGGATCAGGAGAAGGTTGCTAAGGGCAGGAAAAGGGACATTGATTCTGCTGCACTTCTCGGTGATTCGGTACTTGGACCTATAATAAACACGGGAGTTGACTCTGGCCCAGATATGGTGTGTAACAAGGCAGAGTTGGGTAAGACTTCGCGTGAGGCAAGAGCTGTAGCGAGAGCCACTAAGGCAGTAGAGCCTACTAGCCGGGGTAATGTCTTATTACAAAACCATCTTGATGCATTGACGCCCAGGGACATTAGTGAGCAGCAGCTGCAAGACGCTAGCCTAGCTCGTTATAGCAATGGTGCCATAGAGTTGGAGGAAGATGGGGATGCGAAGCCGGGAGATTTCTTTAGGCTCAACAGGATATTGTACCGCAGATTTCTAGACCCCAAATCGAAGTGGGAGGGCGGTGCGAGGGTGGTAGACCAGGTGGTTGTTCCAAATAAGTATAGAGAGTCCTTATTGTGTCTGGCGCATGATGTGCCGGTGGCGGGTCATTTGGGGGTAACAAAAACATTGGCGGCATTGGGCAGGTTTTTCTGGTGGCCTGGGGTCAAGGCTGATGTCTGTGCATGGGTGGCTGGGTGTGCGACCTGCCAGACAACGGGGAAGCCTAACCAGACCATCCCGAAGGCACCTTTGTTTCCCATACCTGTCACCGGGCCTCCGTTCAGCAAAGTTGTAGTAGATTTGGTTGGCCCTTTCCCGCCTACTAGTAGTGGCAATAAATTCCTGTTGACAATCATGGATGTGGCTACGAGATACCCGGACGCATACCCCATGAGAAACGGCTCGGCAAAGGCAGTTGTTAAAAACTTATTATTGTTCTGTTCCCGTTATGGATTTCCACGTGAGGTGCAGTCAGACCAGGGGAGCAATTTTACATCCAAATTGTTCAAGCAAACCCTTCAGTTGCACGGTATATGCTCTGTAGTGTCGTCAGCCTACCATCCCGAGAGTCAGGGAGTCTTGGAGCGGTGGCACTCGACCCTGAAGAGTATGCTACGCTGTTACTGTGCAGAACATGACACTGATTGGGATTTGGGTCTGCCGTATGTTCTGTTCGCTGCACGTGAAGTCCCAGGAGAGAGCCTGGGGTTCAGTCCAAATCAACTAGTCTTTGGCCATAATGTGAGAGGACCTTTAAGTATGGTGAAAGAGATCTGGGAGGGCGAAGAGAAGCCGGGGTCTGTACTTAAATATATCCTTGAGAGCCGGGAGAGACTTATAGGTTGCATGGCAGCGGCAGGTAATAACTTGGTTAATGCACAGGCGGTCATGAAGCACCAGTATGACGCCAAGGTGAAGCTTCGGGAGTTTTCGGTGGGTCAGGAGGTAATGTTGCTTTTACCTTTGCCTGGACACCCCCTTTCTGCCAAGTTTATTGGGCCGTATGTGGTGGCTAAGAAACTGTCCGACCTTGATTATCTCGTTGCAACACCTGACCGTAGAAAAAAACATCAGTTATGTCATGTTAACCTCATGAAAGAGTATGTGAGACGCCCCTCAGAGCCTCTCACTGTCCCTGTGCTGGCCTGCAGCGGCCAGGGTGGAGAAGGAGGTGGGGACAGTCATGCTGCTGAGGAGGATAGCTGGGACTGTGTCATTTCCGCGGAACAGTGGGCGGGGAATACTGAACAAGAGGCTAGGCAAGCTGTAAGTCACCTGCCTGAGCACCAGGGTGCTGCTGTCCTAGGCCTGTTCAGGTCATACCCCTCTGTTTTCGCCGAACACCCAGGTCTCACTACTCAGGTAACGCACGACGTGGACGTCGGTGATAATGTGCCCTTCAAGTCAGTGCCCTACCGTGTGCCCCCGGTAAAGTTGCCAGCTTTACGGGAGGAGTTAAAGTATATGGTTGAGAGAGGGATGATCACTGAAGGTTATGTGAAGTGGACATCACCCGTCACGTTGCAGCCAAAACCTGACGGCAAGGTGCGGTTCTGCATAGATTTTCGTAGGCTAAATGGCTTGACCACTACCAACCCTTACCCTTTGCCTCGAGTTGACGACAGCGTGGACAAGATAGGGAATGCAAAGTACCTTACTAAAATTGATCTTGTAAAAGGCTACTGGCAAGTACCCCTGTCGGACCGAGCTAAGCAAGTTTGTGGTTTTGTGGTAGATGGCAAGACCTACCAATGTAACGTAATGCCTTATGGGCTTAAGAACGCACCTGCCACGTTTCAGAACCTGATGAACGATATTTGTGACGAAATCCCTAACTGCACGGTCTACCTTGATGACGTGATAGTGTATGATGACAATTTTGAAAATCACCTAAGGCACTTAGAGACCCTGTTTGGGAAGTTGCACGATGCTGGGCTGGTGGTGAACCTGAGGAAGTGCGAGTTTGTAAAGGCTACTGTGCAGTATCTTGGCTTCGTGGTCGGGTTAGGCCGGGTGTGCCCCCCCCTGAGCAAGATACAGGCTATCAATATGTTTCCCAGGCCCACCACTAAGCGCCAGGTCATGCGGTTCCTAGGTATGATAGGCTATTATAGGCGCTTCATCCGGGGATACTCTACTGTCTTAGCACCGTTAACTGATCTACTGTCGAAGTCAGTGAAGTTCTGTTGGGCTGCGGAGTGTCAGAGGGCTTTCGACCTAGTCAAGCACCTGCTGTGTACACATCCGATTTTGAGAGCCCCAGACTTTTCCAGGAGTTTTCAGCTGGCGACTGATGCCAGCGGTGTGGGTGCCGGGGCAGTGTTACTGCAGACTGATTCCGAGGGCTTGGAACACCCAGTGAGCTTCTTTTCTCGCAAGTTTAATTCGGCACAAAGGAATTACTCTACTATAGAGAAGGAGCTTCTTGCTATCGTTTTGTCGCTCAAACATTTCGAAGTTTATGTTCCAGCCTACGGCCCGGTAGTGACGATTTATACGGACCATCATCCCTTGAAATTCCTAAATCAGTTTCACAATCGGAATATGCGGTTGACCAGGTGGTCCCTAATGCTCCAAGAGTATAATCTCAACATTCAGCATATTGCCGGGAGTGAGAACGTGATAGCAGATTGTCTATCAAGGGTTGATGATCCAGGATAGTCGTGCACGGTGTGTGGGTTGAGCAGGAGTAAAATTAGGCTATCATAACGCCGTCCAAAAAGATTATAAAACAATAAAATAAACGAGAAATTTTTTTTTAGTTTTGTAAGTCTTTATTGTTGTAGCATGATGCATGCGATATTGTGTTTTATGTATAATTCACACTTCAGTTGTTGTGCACCTTTTGCAATTAGTGGCAGCTAAGGGTAGCAGGTCGTTGGTTGCCTGTCAGATTTTGATAATGCTTCTAAGGTCGATTATCTAAAATCTTGGGGGGGCTGTGACGCACCCAGTGCGTGGCAACTTAACCTGATTGTACTCCTTGGTACTCCACTGTATCGCCGCGGTGCCGTGTATGTACCGTGTACCGTGTACCGTGTACTGTGCTGGCTGCTTATATTGAGTGTGACAACGTATAACTATGTTCTTTGTATCTCTGCAAAGGTCTCGTCATTTGCTAACCAGTGGTGGGTTTTGTTTTAAGCCATGTCGAGACCTTCCATTTAATATGTAGTATCAATAGAGAAGTTGATAGATGAGATAATAGGAATTCAGAGAGAGAGAGTGAGTTAGACTTCAGAGCGAGAGGGTAGCAATGGTTGCCAGACGTATGGACCGGTTGGCAGCCCTGCGCTTATAGCTAGGTGCGACAGGGTTGGTAGTACATTGCCGCCTGCATATGCTGCCTGGCTGCCCATGTTGTCGTACTGCACATTGCATGGAGGCTCGCTGTGTGTTCCATGATCAGGTTGCCTAGAACCTTTGAGACTCTAACATCCCTTGCCCTCTCTCCCAATTTCTCACGGTTGCACTCTTTCTCTCTGACGACATTACTCTCATTTCATTCTTCTCTCTATTTAAATGCATACCCTTCCCTTGAGGTCCTAAAGGAGTTTCAGCACTCACCTCTCGTATTACTCTTAGGACAAGCATATATTTACATGTATTAGATTTAAGGGGTTAATGTGAACAGCGATCTTCTTGATGAGGATAGTTGGTGAACGTTCTACATGTTCACGAGTTATATGCCCAGCTCATCATCCAATTTGTGACTAGACTAGTGCCATGTGTAAGAGCCCGACCATGCCCAGGAGTTGTCTGTAGAGGGGCGAGGACTTAGCCTTGATTTGCCTACCGAGCCAGGAGCGACTGTAGTACCAGAGACTACAGCTCGCTCGTAGTGCCGGTATAGTAGAGTAACGTAATTTATCTGTCCTTGTGTTCTCTACAGTCTTTTCCTGGGTTCTCGCTTTCGGTGCTGGGACTCGTTGTTCCTGTGACTTGGCCTGCTAGCTAGAACACATGGGGATGAGGAGTGGGTGATATCTTTATTTTACTATGCATTGCAGCTCTCTTTAAGTTTATGTATGTAACACTTTACAATACACATTACTCACACACTAGACAACACTATTAATACTTTCATGTATCAATTAACTGCACTGTCGTTTTGCTGCTGTGTCCGGAGTTCTGTTGCGTAGGGCGCATACAGACTCAGAGGGGAGACAGAGTGAGAGAAGCGAAGTAGCCTATGCGGTAGTAGGCTACCGGCGCAGTACTGTTGCCTGCAACCTTTTAGTTATTCCAAGTATAGATTCATTATTACAATAAGTGACTACTATTTATGTTCCTTCCATGTGTATTATTAGGTATCTACTGGATCATGAACATCTTGTATGCTACATGCTAGTGCATGTTAGTAGGGGACAGTTATTCTAGTGCACGCGCTTTCAAGTAGGCGTGTACCTTTGTCATTTAGCATTTCACTGTCATACCTTTAGCCTGTTTCTATTCTACATTATTAGAGGCTTAATATTAACGTAGTTTCTTGAGTATTGCATTTCTTTAGTAATAACGTAACCTATAAATGTCTGAGGGAGTTTAGCCTCATAGCCTACCCCTGTTGTACACTTTCGCCGAGTTAAGGTACCTCGTTACCATAGACGATAACTCTGTAGGGCGTTGGTGCTTTTGTTGTCTGGAGCATATAGTATTTGGGACTGGAATCGAGCGTGTCGTTGTCACATAAGCCATTTCTGTCCTACGATCAAGAATCCCGAATATGTATTGCCGATCCAGCCGTAACACTATAGATATAATACCGTAGGCTAGACGAACATTAACTATTATGAAGTTATATGTTAACACTTTTACCCAGGCAATCACTATAGATATAATACCGTAGGCTAGACGAACATTAACTATTATGAAGTTATATGTTAACACTTTTACCCAGGCAATCACTATAGATATAATACCGTAGGCTAGACGAACATTAACTATTAGGAAGTTATATGTTAACACTTTTACCCAGGCAATCACTATAGATATAATACCGTAGCCTAGACGAACATTAACTATTATGAAGTTATATGTTAACACTTTTACCCAGGCAATCACTATAGATATAATACCGTAGGCTAGACGAACATTAACTATTATGAAGTTATATGTTAACACTTTTACCCAGGCAATCACTATAGATATAATACCGTAGGCTAGACGAACATTAACTATTATGAAGTTATATGTTAACACTTTTACCCTGGCAATCACTATAGATATAATACCGTAGGCTAGACGAACATTAACTATTATGAAGTTATATGTTAACACTTTTACCCTGGCAATCACTATAGATATAATACCGTAGGCTAGCCGAACATTAACTATTATGAAGTTATATGTTAACACTTTTACCCAGGCAATCACTATAGATATAATACCGTAGGCTAGACGAACATTAACTATTATGAAGTTATATGTTAACACTTTTACCCAGGCAATCACTATAGATATAATACCGTAGGCTAGACGAACATTAACTATTATGAAGTTATATGTTAACACTTTTACCCAGGCAATCACTATAGATATAATACCGTAGGCTAGACGAACATTAACTATTATGAAGTTATATGTTAACACTTTTACCCAGGCAATCACTATAGATATAATACCGTAGGCTAGACGAACATTAACTATTATGAAGTTATATGTTAACACTTTTACCCAGGCAATCACTATAGATATAATACCGTAGGCTAGACGAACATTAACTATTATGAAGTTATATGTTAACACTTTTACCCAGGCAATCACTATAGATATAATACCGTAGGCTAGACGAACATTAACTATTATGAAGTTATATGTTAACACTTTTACCCAGGCAATCACTATAGATATAATACCGTAGGCTAGACGAACATTAACTATTATGAAGTTATATGTTAACACTTTTACCCAGGCAATCACTATAGATATAATACCGTAGGCTAGACGAACATTAACTATTATGAAGTTATATGTTAACACTTTTACCCAGGCAATCACTATAGATATAATACCGTAGGCTAGACGAACATTAACTATTATGAAGTTATATGTTAACACTTTTACCCAGGCAATCACTATAGATATAATACCGTAGGCTAGACGAACATTAACTATTATGAAGTTATATGTTAACACTTTTACCCAGGCAATCACTATAGATATAATACCGTAGGCTAGACGAACATTAACTATTATGAAGTTATATGTTAACACTTTTACCCAGGCAATCACTATAGATATAATACCGTAGGCTAGACGAACATTAACTATTATGAAGTTATATGTTAACACTTTTACCCAGGCAATCACTATAGATATAATACCGTAGGCTAGACGAACATTAACTATTATGAAGTTATATGTTAACACTTTTACCCAGGCAATCACTATAGATATAATACCGTAGGCTAGACGAACATTAACTATTATGAAGTTATATGTTAACACTTTTACCCAGGCAATCACTATAGATATAATACCGTAGGCTAGACGAACATTAACTATTATGAAGTTATATGTTAACACTTTTACCCAGGCAATCACTATAGATATAATACCGTAGGCTAGACGAACATTAACTATTATGAAGTTATATGTTAACACTTTTACCCAGGCAATCACTATAGATATAATACCGTAGGCTAGACGAACATTAACTATTATGAAGTTATATGTTAACACTTTTACCCAGGCAATCACTATAGATATAATACCGTAGGCTAGACGAACATTAACTATTATGAAGTTATATGTTAACACTTTTACCCAGGCAATCACTATAGATATAATACCGTAGGCTAGACGAACATTAACTATTATGAAGTTATATGTTAACACTTTTACCCAGGCAATCACTATAGATATAATACCGTAGGCTAGACGAACATTAACTATTATGAAGTTATATGTTAACACTTTTACCCAGGCAATCACTATAGATATAATACCGTAGGCTAGACGAACATTAACTATTATGAAGTTATATGTTAACACTTTTACCCAGGCAATCACTATAGATATAATACCGTAGGCTAGACGAACATTAACTATTATGAAGTTATATGTTAACACTTTTACCCAGGCAATCACTATAGATATAATACCGTAGGCTAGACGAACATTAACTATTATGAAGTTATATGTTAACACTTTTACCCTGGCAATCACTATAGATATAATACCGTAGGCTAGACGAACATTAACTATTATGAAGTTATATGTTAACACTTTTACCCAGGCAATCACTATAGATATAATACCGTAGGCTAGACGAACATTAACTATTATGAAGTTATATGTTAACACTTTTACCCAGGCAATCACTATAGATATAATACCGTAGGCTAGACGAACATTAACTATTATGAAGTTATATGTTAACACTTTTACCCAGGCAATCACTATAGATATAATACCGTAGGCTAGACGAACATTAACTATTATGAAGTTATATGTTAACACTTTTACCCAGGCAATCACTATAGATATAATACCGTAGGCTAGACGAACATTAACTATTATGAAGTTATATGTTAACACTTTTACCCAGGCAATCACTATAGATATAATACCGTAGGCTAGACGAACATTAACTATTATGAAGTTATATGTTAACACTTTTACCCAGGCAATCACTATAGATATAATACCGTAGGCTAGACGAACATTAACTATTATGAAGTTATATGTTAACACTTTTACCCAGGCAATCACTATAGATATAATACCGTAGGCTAGACGAACATTAACTATTATGAAGTTATATGTTAACACTTTTACCCAGGCAATCACTATAGATATAATACCGTAGGCTAGACGAACATTAACTATTATGAAGTTATATGTTAACACTTTTACCCTGGCAATCACTATAGATATAATACCGTAGGCTAGACGAACATTAACTATTATGAAGTTATATGTTAACACTTTTACCCAGGCAATCACTATAGATATAATACCGTAGGCTAGACGAACATTAACTATTATGAAGTTATATGTTAACACTTTTACCCAGGCAATCACTATAGATATAATACCGTAGGCTAGACGAACATTAACTATTATGAAGTTATATGTTAACACTTTTACCCAGGCAATCACTATAGATATAATACCGTAGGCTAGACGAACATTAACTATTATGAAGTTATATGTTAACACTTTTACCCAGGCAATCACTATAGATATAATACCGTAGGCTAGACGAACATTAACTATTATGAAGTTATATGTTAACACTTTTACCCAGGCAATCACTATAGATATAATACCGTAGGCTAGACGAACATTAACTATTATGAAGTTATATGTTAACACTTTTACCCAGGCAATCACTATAGATATAATACCGTAGGCTAGACGAACATTAACTATTATGAAGTTATATGTTAACACTTTTACCCAGGCAATCACTATAGATATAATACCGTAGGCTAGACGAACATTAACTATTATGAAGTTATATGTTAACACTTTTACCCAGGCAATCACTATAGATATAATACCGTAGGCTAGACGAACATTAACTATTATGAAGTTATATGTTAACACTTTTACCCAGGCAATCACTATAGATATAATACCGTAGGCTAGACGAACATTAACTATTATGAAGTTATATGTTAACACTTTTACCCAGGCAATCACTATAGATATAATACCGTAGGCTAGACGAACATTAACTATTATGAAGTTATATGTTAACACTTTTACCCAGGCAATCACTATAGATATAATACCGTAGGCTAGACGAACATTAACTATTATGAAGTTATATGTTAACACTTTTACCCAGGCAATCACTATAGATATAATACCGTAGGCTAGACGAACATTAACTATTATGAAGTTATATGTTAACACTTTTACCCAGGCAATCACTATAGATATAATACCGTAGGCTAGACGAACATTAACTATTATGAAGTTATATGTTAACACTTTTACCCAGGCAATCACTATAGATATAATACCGTAGGCTAGACGAACATTAACTATTATGAAGTTATATGTTAACACTTTTACCCAGGCAATCACTATAGATATAATACCGTAGGCTAGACGAACATTAACTATTATGAAGTTATATGTTAACACTTTTACCCAGGCAATCACTATAGATATAATACCGTAGGCTAGACGAACATTAACTATTATGAAGTTATATGTTAACACTTTTACCCAGGCAATCACTATAGATATAATACCGTAGGCTAGACGAACATTAACTATTATGAAGTTATATGTTAACACTTTTACCCAGGCAATCACTATAGATATAATACCGTAGGCTAGACGAACATTAACTATTATGAAGTTATATGTTAACACTTTTACCCAGGCAATCACTATAGATATAATACCGTAGGCTAGACGAACATTAACTATTATGAAGTTATATGTTAACACTTTTACCCAGGCAATCACTATAGATATAATACCGTAGGCTAGACGAACATTAACTATTATGAAGTTATATGTTAACACTTTTACCCAGGCAATCACTATAGATATAATACCGTAGGCTAGACGAACATTAACTATTATGAAGTTATATGTTAACACTTTTACCCAGGCAATCACTATAGATATAATACCGTAGGCTAGACGAACATTAACTATTATGAAGTTATATGTTAACACTTTTACCCAGGCAATCACTATAGATATAATACCGTAGGCTAGACGAACATTAACTATTATGAAGTTATATGTTAACACTTTTACCCAGGCAATCACTATAGATATAATACCGTAGGCTAGACGAACATTAACTATTATGAAGTTATATGTTAACACTTTTACCCAGGCAATCACTATAGATATAATACCGTAGGCTAGACGAACATTAACTATTATGAAGTTATATGTTAACACTTTTACCCAGGCAATCACTATAGATATAATACCGTAGGCTAGACGAACATTAACTATTATGAAGTTATATGTTAACACTTTTACCCAGGCAATCACTATAGATATAATACCGTAGGCTAGACGAACATTAACTATTATGAAGTTATATGTTAACACTTTTACCCAGGCAATCACTATAGATATAATACCGTAGGCTAGACGAACATTAACTATTATGAAGTTATATGTTAACACTTTTACCCAGGCAATCACTATAGATATAATACCGTAGGCTAGACGAACATTAACTATTATGAAGTTATATGTTAACACTTTTACCCAGGCAATCACTATAGATATAATACCGTAGGCTAGACGAACATTAACTATTATGAAGTTATATGTTAACACTTTTACCCAGGCAATCACTATAGATATAATACCGTAGGCTAGACGAACATTAACTATTATGAAGTTATATGTTAACACTTTTACCCAGGCAATCACTATAGATATAATACCGTAGGCTAGACGAACATTAACTATTATGAAGTTATATGTTAACACTTTTACCCAGGCAATCACTATAGATATAATACCGTAGGCTAGACGAACATTAACTATTATGAAGTTATATGTTAACACTTTTACCCAGGCAATCACTATAGATATAATACCGTAGGCTAGACGAACATTAACTATTATGAAGTTATATGTTAACACTTTTACCCAGGCAATCACTATAGATATAATACCGTAGGCTAGACGAACATTAACTATTATGAAGTTATATGTTAACACTTTTACCCAGGCAATCACTATAGATATAATACCGTAGGCTAGACGAACATTAACTATTATGAAGTTATATGTTAACACTTTTACCCAGGCAATCACTATAGATATAATACCGTAGGCTAGACGAACATTAACTATTATGAAGTTATATGTTAACACTTTTACCCAGGCAATCACTATAGATATAATACCGTAGGCTAGACGAACATTAACTATTATGAAGTTATATGTTAACACTTTTACCCAGGCAATCACTATAGATATAATACCGTAGGCTAGACGAACATTAACTATTATGAAGTTATATGTTAACACTTTTACCCAGGCAATCACTATAGATATAATACCGTAGGCTAGACGAACATTAACTATTATGAAGTTATATGTTAACACTTTTACCCAGGCAATCACTATAGATATAATACCGTAGGCTAGACGAACATTAACTATTATGAAGTTATATGTTAACACTTTTACCCAGGCAATCACTATAGATATAATACCGTAGGCTAGACGAACATTAACTATTATGAAGTTATATGTTAACACTTTTACCCAGGCAATCACTATAGATATAATACCGTAGGCTAGACGAACATTAACTATTATGAAGTTATATGTTAACACTTTTACCCAGGCAATCACTATAGATATAATACCGTAGGCTAGACGAACATTAACTATTATGAAGTTATATGTTAACACTTTTACCCAGGCAATCACTATAGATATAATACCGTAGGCTAGACGAACATTAACTATTATGAAGTTATATGTTAACACTTTTACCCAGGCAATCACTATAGATATAATACCGTAGGCTAGACGAACATTAACTATTATGAAGTTATATGTTAACACTTTTACCCAGGCAATCACTATAGATATAATACCGTAGGCTAGACGAACATTAACTATTATGAAGTTATATGTTAACACTTTTACCCAGGCAATCACTATAGATATAATACCGTAGGCTAGACGAACATTAACTATTATGAAGTTATATGTTAACACTTTTACCCAGGCAATCACTATAGATATAATACCGTAGGCTAGACGAACATTAACTATTATGAAGTTATATGTTAACACTTTTACCCTGGCAATCACTATAGATATAATACCGTAGGCTAGACGAACATTAACTATTATGAAGTTATATGTTAACACTTTTACCCTGGCAATCACTATAGATATAATACCGTAGGCTAGACGAACATTAACTATTATGAAGTTATATGTTAACACTTTTACCCAGGCAATCACTATAGATATAATACCGTAGGCTAGACGAACATTAACTATTATGAAGTTATATGTTAACACTTTTACCCAGGCAATCACTATAGATATAATACCGTAGGCTAGACGAACATTAACTATTATGAAGTTATATGTTAACACTTTTACCCAGGCAATCACTATAGATATAATACCGTAGGCTAGACGAACATTAACTATTATGAAGTTATATGTTAACACTTTTACCCAGGCAATCACTATAGATATAATACCGTAGGCTAGACGAACATTAACTATTATGAAGTTATATGTTAACACTTTTACCCAGGCAATCACTATAGATATAATACCGTAGGCTAGACGAACATTAACTATTATGAAGTTATATGTTAACACTTTTACCCAGGCAATCACTATAGATATAATACCGTAGGCTAGACGAACATTAACTATTATGAAGTTATATGTTAACACTTTTACCCAGGCAATCACTATAGATATAATACCGTAGGCTAGACGAACATTAACTATTATGAAGTTATATGTTAACACTTTTACCCAGGCAATCACTATAGATATAATACCGTAGGCTAGACGAACATTAACTATTATGAAGTTATATGTTAACACTTTTACCCAGGCAATCACTATAGATATAATACCGTAGGCTAGACGAACATTAACTATTATGAAGTTATATGTTAACACTTTTACCCAGGCAATCACTATAGATATAATACCGTAGGCTAGACGAACATTAACTATTATGAAGTTATATGTTAACACTTTTACCCAGGCAATCACTATAGATATAATACCGTAGGCTAGACGAACATTAACTATTATGAAGTTATATGTTAACACTTTTACCCAGGCAATCACTATAGATATAATACCGTAGGCTAGACGAACATTAACTATTATGAAGTTATATGTTAACACTTTTACCCAGGCAATCACTATAGATATAATACCGTAGGCTAGACGAACATTAACTATTATGAAGTTATATGTTAACACTTTTACCCAGGCAATCACTATAGATATAATACCGTAGGCTAGACGAACATTAACTATTATGAAGTTATATGTTAACACTTTTACCCAGGCAATCACTATAGATATAATACCGTAGGCTAGACGAACATTAACTATTATGAAGTTATATGTTAACACTTTTACCCAGGCAATCACTATAGATATAATACCGTAGGCTAGACGAACATTAACTATTATGAAGTTATATGTTAACACTTTTACCCAGGCAATCACTATAGATATAATACCGTAGGCTAGACGAACATTAACTATTATGAAGTTATATGTTAACACTTTTACCCAGGCAATCACTATAGATATAATACCGTAGGCTAGACGAACATTAACTATTATGAAGTTATATGTTAACACTTTTACCCAGGCAATCACTATAGATATAATACCGTAGGCTAGACGAACATTAACTATTATGAAGTTATATGTTAACACTTTTACCCAGGCAATCACTATAGATATAATACCGTAGGCTAGACGAACATTAACTATTATGAAGTTATATGTTAACACTTTTACCCAGGCAATCACTATAGATATAATACCGTAGGCTAGACGAACATTAACTATTATGAAGTTATATGTTAACACTTTTACCCAGGCAATCACTATAGATATAATACCGTAGGCTAGACGAACATTAACTATTATGAAGTTATATGTTAACACTTTTACCCAGGCAATCACTATAGATATAATACCGTAGGCTAGACGAACATTAACTATTATGAAGTTATATGTTAACACTTTTACCCAGGCAATCACTATAGATATAATACCGTAGGCTAGACGAACATTAACTATTATGAAGTTATATGTTAACACTTTTACCCAGGCAATCACTATAGATATAATACCGTAGGCTAGACGAACATTAACTATTATGAAGTTATATGTTAACACTTTTACCCAGGCAATCACTATAGATATAATACCGTAGGCTAGACGAACATTAACTATTATGAAGTTATATGTTAACACTTTTACCCAGGCAATCACTATAGATATAATACCGTAGGCTAGACGAACATTAACTATTATGAAGTTATATGTTAACACTTTTACCCAGGCAATCACTATAGATATAATACCGTAGGCTAGACGAACATTAACTATTATGAAGTTATATGTTAACACTTTTACCCAGGCAATCACTATAGATATAATACCGTAGGCTAGACGAACATTAACTATTATGAAGTTATATGTTAACACTTTTACCCAGGCAATCACTATAGATATAATACCGTAGGCTAGACGAACATTAACTATTATGAAGTTATATGTTAACACTTTTACCCAGGCAATCACTATAGATATAATACCGTAGGCTAGACGAACATTAACTATTATGAAGTTATATGTTAACACTTTTACCCAGGCAATCACTATAGATATAATACCGTAGGCTAGACGAACATTAACTATTATGAAGTTATATGTTAACACTTTTACCCAGGCAATCACTATAGATATAATACCGTAGGCTAGACGAACATTAACTATTATGAAGTTATATGTTAACACTTTTACCCAGGCAATCACTATAGATATAATACCGTAGGCTAGACGAACATTAACTATTATGAAGTTATATGTTAACACTTTTACCCAGGCAATCACTATAGATATAATACCGTAGGCTAGACGAACATTAACTATTATGAAGTTATATGTTAACACTTTTACCCAGGCAATCACTATAGATATAATACCGTAGGCTAGACGAACATTAACTATTATGAAGTTATATGTTAACACTTTTACCCAGGCAATCACTATAGATATAATACCGTAGGCTAGACGAACATTAACTATTATGAAGTTATATGTTAACACTTTTACCCAGGCAATCACTATAGATATAATACCGTAGGCTAGACGAACATTAACTATTATGAAGTTATATGTTAACACTTTTACCCAGGCAATCACTATAGATATAATACCGTAGGCTAGACGAACATTAACTATTATGAAGTTATATGTTAACACTTTTACCCAGGCAATCACTATAGATATAATACCGTAGGCTAGACGAACATTAACTATTATGAAGTTATATGTTAACACTTTTACCCAGGCAATCACTATAGATATAATACCGTAGGCTAGACGAACATTAACTATTATGAAGTTATATGTTAACACTTTTACCCAGGCAATCACTATAGATATAATACCGTAGGCTAGACGAACATTAACTATTATGAAGTTATATGTTAACACTTTTACCCAGGCAATCACTATAGATATAATACCGTAGGCTAGACGAACATTAACTATTATGAAGTTATATGTTAACACTTTTACCCAGGCAATCACTATAGATATAATACCGTAGGCTAGACGAACATTAACTATTATGAAGTTATATGTTAACACTTTTACCCAGGCAATCACTATAGATATAATACCGTAGGCTAGACGAACATTAACTATTAGGAAGTTATATGTTAACACTTTTACCCAGGCAATCACTATAGATATAATACCGTAGGCTAGACGAACATTAACTATTATGAAGTTATATGTTAACACTTTTACCCAGGCAATCACTATAGATATAATACCGTAGGCTAGACGAACATTAACTATTATGAAGTTATATGTTAACACTTTTACCCAGGCAATCACTATAGATATAATACCGTAGGCTAGACGAACATTAACTATTATGAAGTTATATGTTAACACTTTTACCCAGGCAATCACTATAGATATAATACCGTAGGCTAGACGAACATTAACTATTATGAAGTTATATGTTAACACTTTTACCCAGGCAATCACTATAGATATAATACCGTAGGCTAGACGAACATTAACTATTATGAAGTTATATGTTAACACTTTTACCCAGGCAATCACTATAGATATAATACCGTAGGCTAGACGAACATTAACTATTATGAAGTTATATGTTAACACTTTTACCCAGGCAATCACTATAGATATAATACCGTAGGCTAGACGAACATTAACTATTATGAAGTTATATGTTAACACTTTTACCCAGGCAATCACTATAGATATAATACCGTAGGCTAGACGAACATTAACTATTATGAAGTTATATGTTAACACTTTTACCCAGGCAATCACTATAGATATAATACCGTAGGCTAGACGAACATTAACTATTATGAAGTTATATGTTAACACTTTTACCCAGGCAATCACTATAGATATAATACCGTAGGCTAGACGAACATTAACTATTATGAAGTTATATGTTAACACTTTTACCCAGGCAATCACTATAGATATAATACCGTAGGCTAGACGAACATTAACTATTATGAAGTTATATGTTAACACTTTTACCCAGGCAATCACTATAGATATAATACCGTAGGCTAGACGAACATTAACTATTATGAAGTTATATGTTAACACTTTTACCCAGGCAATCACTATAGATATAATACCGTAGGCTAGACGAACATTAACTATTATGAAGTTATATGTTAACACTTTTACCCAGGCAATCACTATAGATATAATACCGTAGGCTAGACGAACATTAACTATTATGAAGTTATATGTTAACACTTTTACCCAGGCAATCACTATAGATATAATACCGTAGGCTAGACGAACATTAACTATTATGAAGTTATATGTTAACACTTTTACCCAGGCAATCACTATAGATATAATACCGTAGGCTAGACGAACATTAACTATTATGAAGTTATATGTTAACACTTTTACCCAGGCAATCACTATAGATATAATACCGTAGGCTAGACGAACATTAACTATTATGAAGTTATATGTTAACACTTTTACCCAGGCAATCACTATAGATATAATACCGTAGGCTAGACGAACATTAACTATTATGAAGTTATATGTTAACACTTTTACCCAGGCAATCACTATAGATATAATACCGTAGGCTAGACGAACATTAACTATTATGAAGTTATATGTTAACACTTTTACCCAGGCAATCACTATAGATATAATACCGTAGGCTAGACGAACATTAACTATTATGAAGTTATATGTTAACACTTTTACCCAGGCAATCACTATAGATATAATACCGTAGGCTAGACGAACATTAACTATTATGAAGTTATATGTTAACACTTTTACCCAGGCAATCACTATAGATATAATACCGTAGGCTAGACGAACATTAACTATTATGAAGTTATATGTTAACACTTTTACCCAGGCAATCACTATAGATATAATACCGTAGGCTAGACGAACATTAACTATTATGAAGTTATATGTTAACACTTTTACCCAGGCAATCACTATAGATATAATACCGTAGGCTAGACGAACATTAACTATTATGAAGTTATATGTTAACACTTTTACCCAGGCAATCACTATAGATATAATACCGTAGGCTAGACGAACATTAACTATTATGAAGTTATATGTTAACACTTTTACCCAGGCAATCACTATAGATATAATACCGTAGGCTAGACGAACATTAACTATTATGAAGTTATATGTTAACACTTTTACCCAGGCAATCACTATAGATATAATACCGTAGGCTAGACGAACATTAACTATTATGAAGTTATATGTTAACACTTTTACCCAGGCAATCACTATAGATATAATACCGTAGGCTAGACGAACATTAACTATTATGAAGTTATATGTTAACACTTTTACCCAGGCAATCACTATAGATATAATACCGTAGGCTAGACGAACATTAACTATTATGAAGTTATATGTTAACACTTTTACCCAGGCAATCACTATAGATATAATACCGTAGGCTAGACGAACATTAACTATTATGAAGTTATATGTTAACACTTTTACCCAGGCAATCACTATAGATATAATACCGTAGGCTAGACGAACATTAACTATTATGAAGTTATATGTTAACACTTTTACCCAGGCAATCACTATAGATATAATACCGTAGGCTAGACGAACATTAACTATTATGAAGTTATATGTTAACACTTTTACCCAGGCAATCACTATAGATATAATACCGTAGGCTAGACGAACATTAACTATTATGAAGTTATATGTTAACACTTTTACCCAGGCAATCACTATAGATATAATACCGTAGGCTAGAAGAACATTAACTATTATGAAGTTATATGTTAACACTTTTACCCAGGCAATCACTATAGATATAATACCGTAGGCTAGACGAACATTAACTATTATGAAGTTATATGTTAACACTTTTACCCAGGCAATCACTATAGATATAATACCGTAGGCTAGACGAACATTAACTATTATGAAGTTATATGTTAACACTTTTACCCAGGCAATCACTATAGATATAATACCGTAGGCTAGACGAACATTAACTATTATGAAGTTATATGTTAACACTTTTACCCAGGCAATCACTATAGATATAATACCGTAGGCTAGACGAACATTAACTATTATGAAGTTATATGTTAACACTTTTACCCAGGCAATCACTATAGATATAATACCGTAGGCTAGACGAACATTAACTATTATGAAGTTATATGTTAACACTTTTACCCAGGCAATCACTATAGATATAATACCGTAGGCTAGACGAACATTAACTATTATGAAGTTATATGTTAACACTTTTACCCAGGCAATCACTATAGATATAATACCGTAGGCTAGACGAACATTAACTATTATGAAGTTATATGTTAACACTTTTACCCAGGCAATCACTATAGATATAATACCGTAGGCTAGACGAACATTAACTATTATGAAGTTATATGTTAACACTTTTACCCAGGCAATCACTATAGATATAATACCGTAGGCTAGACGAACATTAACTATTATGAAGTTATATGTTAACACTTTTACCCAGGCAATCACTATAGATATAATACCGTAGGCTAGACGAACATTAACTATTATGAAGTTATATGTTAACACTTTTATCCAGGCAATCACTATAGATATAATACCGTAGGCTAGACGAACATTAACTATCATGAAGTTATATGTTAACACTTTTACCCAGGCAATCACTATAGATATAATACCGTAGGCTAGACGAACATTAACTATTATGAAGTTATATGTTAACACTTTTACCCAGGCAATCACTATAGATATAATACCGTAGGCTAGACGAACGTTAACTATTATGAAGTTATATGTTAACACTTTTACCCAGGCAATCACTATAGATATAATACCGTAGGCTAGACGAACATTAACTATTATGAAGTTATATGTTAACACTTTTACCCAGGCAATCACTATAGATATAATACCGTAGGCTAGACGAACATTAACTATTATGAAGTATTATGTTAACACTTTTACCCAGGCAATCACTATAGATATAATACCGTAGGCTAGACGAACATTAACTATTATGAAGTTATATGTTAACACTTTTACCCAGGCAATCACTATAGATATAATACCGTAGGCTAGACGAACATTAACTATTATGAAGTTATAATTATGTTAACACTTTTACCCAGGCAATCACTATAGATATAATACCGTAGGCTAGACGAACATTAACTATTATGAAGTTATATGTTAACACTTTTACCCAGGCAATCACTATAGATATAATACCGTAGGCTAGACGAACATTAACTATTATGAAGTTATATGTTAACACTTTTACCCAGGCAATCACTATAGATATAATACCGTAGGCTAGACGAACATTAACTATTATGAAGTTATATGTTAACACTTTTATCCAGGCAATCACTATAGATATAATACCGTAGGCTAGACGAACATTAACTATTATGAAGTTATATGTTAACAGTTTTACCCAGGCAATCACTATAGATATAATACCGTAGGCTAGACGAACATTAACTATTATGAAGTTATATGTTAACACTTTTACCCAGGCAATCACTATAGATATAATACCGTAGGCTAGATGAACATTAACTATTATGAAGTTATATGTTAACACTTTTACCCAGGCAATCACTATAGATATAATACCGTAGGCTAGACGAACATTAACTATTATGAAGTTATATGTTAACACTTTTACCCAGGCAATCACTATAGATATAATACCGTAGGCTAGACGAACATTAACTATTATGAAGTTATATGTTAACACTTTTACCCAGGCAATCACTATAGATATAATACCGTAGGCTAGACGAACATTAACTATTATGAAGTTATATGTTAACACTTTTACCCTGGCAATCACTATAGATATAATACCGTAGGCTAGACGAACATTAACTATTATGAAGTTATATGTTAACACTTTTACCCAGGCAATCACTATAGATATAATACCGTAGGCTAGACGAACATTAACTATTATGAAGTTATATGTTAACACTTTTACCCAGGCAATCACTATAGATATAATACCGTAGGCTAGACGAACATTAACTATTATGAAGTTATATGTTAACACTTTTACCCAGGCAATCACTATAGATATAATACCGTAGGCTAGACGAACATTAACTATTATGAAGTTATATGTTAACACTTTTACCCAGGCAATCACTATAGATATAATACCGTAGGCTAGACGAACATTAACTATTATGAAGTTATATGTTAACACTTTTACCCAGGCAATCACTATAGATATAATACCGTAGGCTAGACGAACATTAACTATTATGAAGTTATATGTTAACACTTTTACCCAGGCAATCACTATAGATATAATACCGTAGGCTAGACGAACATTAACTATTATGAAGTTATATGTTAACACTTTTACCCAGGCAATCACTATAGATATAATACCGTAGGCTAGACGAACATTAACTATTATGAAGTTATATGTTAACACTTTTACCCAGGCAATCACTATAGATATAATACCGTAGGCTAGACGAACATTAACTATTATGAAGTTATATGTTAACACTTTTACCCAGGCAATCACTATAGATATAATACCGTAGGCTAGACGAACATTAACTATTATGAAGTTATATGTTAACACTTTTACCCAGGCAATCACTATAGATATAATACCGTAGGCTAGACGAACATTAACTATTATGAAGTTATATGTTAACACTTTTACCCAGGCAATCACTATAGATATAATACCGTAGGCTAGACGAACATTAACTATTATGAAGTTATATGTTAACACTTTTACCCAGGCAATCACTATAGATATAATACCGTAGGCTAGACGAACATTAACTATTATGAAGTTATATGTTAACACTTTTACCCAGGCAATCACTATAGATATAATACCGTAGGCTAGACGAACATTAACTATTATGAAGTTATATGTTAACACTTTTACCCAGGCAATCACTATAGATATAATACCGTAGGCTAGACGAACATTAACTATTATGAAGTTATATGTTAACACTTTTACCCAGGCAATCACTATAGATATAATACCGTAGGCTAGACGAACATTAACTATTATGAAGTTATATGTTAACACTTTTACCCAGGCAATCACTATAGATATAATACCGTAGGCTAGACGAACATTAACTATTATGAAGTTATATGTTAACACTTTTACCCAGGCAATCACTATAGATATAATACCGTAGGCTAGACGAACATTAACTATTATGAAGTTATATGTTAACACTTTTACCCAGGCAATCACTATAGATATAATACCGTAGGCTAGACGAACATTAACTATTATGAAGTTATATGTTAACACTTTTACCCAGGCAATCACTATAGATATAATACCGTAGGCTAGACGAACATTAACTATTATGAAGTTATATGTTAACACTTTTACCCAGGCAATCACTATAGATATAATACCGTAGGCTAGACGAACATTAACTATTATGAAGTTATATGTTAACACTTTTACCCAGGCAATCACTATAGATATAATACCGTAGGCTAGACGAACATTAACTATTATGAAGTTATATGTTAACACTTTTACCCAGGCAATCACTATAGATATAATACCGTAGGCTAGACGAACATTAACTATTATGAAGTTATATGTTAACACTTTTACCCAGGCAATCACTATAGATATAATACCGTAGGCTAGACGAACATTAACTATTATGAAGTTATATGTTAACACTTTTACCCAGGCAATCACTATAGATATAATACCGTAGGCTAGACGAACATTAACTATTATGAAGTTATATGTTAACACTTTTACCCAGGCAATCACTATAGATATAATACCGTAGGCTAGACGAACATTAACTATTATGAAGTTATATGTTAACACTTTTACCCAGGCAATCACTATAGATATAATACCGTAGGCTAGACGAACATTAACTATTATGAAGTTATATGTTAACACTTTTACCCAGGCAATCACTATAGATATAATACCGTAGGCTAGACGAACATTAACTATTATGAAGTTATATGTTAACACTTTTACCCAGGCAATCACTATAGATATAATACCGTAGGCTAGACGAACATTAACTATTATGAAGTTATATGTTAACACTTTTACCCAGGCAATCACTATAGATATAATACCGTAGGCTAGACGAACATTAACTATTATGAAGTTATATGTTAACACTTTTACCCAGGCAATCACTATAGATATAATACCGTAGGCTAGACGAACATTAACTATTATGAAGTTATATGTTAACACTTTTACCCAGGCAATCACTATAGATATAATACCGTAGGCTAGACGAACATTAACTATTATGAAGTTATATGTTAACACTTTTACCCAGGCAATCACTATAGATATAATACCGTAGGCTAGACGAACATTAACTATTATGAAGTTATATGTTAACACTTTTACCCAGGCAATCACTATAGATATAATACCGTAGGCTAGACGAACATTAACTATTATGAAGTTATATGTTAACACTTTTACCCAGGCAATCACTATAGATATAATACCGTAGGCTAGACGAACATTAACTATTATGAAGTTATATGTTAACACTTTTACCCAGGCAATCACTATAGATATAATACCGTAGGCTAGACGAACATTAACTATTATGAAGTTATATGTTAACACTTTTACCCTGGCAATCACTATAGATATAATACCGTAGGCTAGACGAACATTAACTATTATGAAGTTATATGTTAACACTTTTACCCTGGCAATCACTATAGATATAATACCGTAGGCTAGACGAACATTAACTATTATGAAGTTATATGTTAACACTTTTACCCAGGCAATCACTATAGATATAATACCGTAGGCTAGACGAACATTAACTATTATGAAGTTATATGTTAACACTTTTACCCAGGCAATCACTATAGATATAATACCGTAGGCTAGACGAACATTAACTATTATGAAGTTATATGTTAACACTTTTACCCAGGCAATCACTATAGATATAATACCGTAGGCTAGACGAACATTAACTATTATGAAGTTATATGTTAACACTTTTACCCAGGCAATCACTATAGATATAATACCGTAGGCTAGACGAACATTAACTATTATGAAGTTATATGTTAACACTTTTACCCAGGCAATCACTATAGATATAATACCGTAGGCTAGACGAACATTAACTATTATGAAGTTATATGTTAACACTTTTACCCAGGCAATCACTATAGATATAATACCGTAGGCTAGACGAACATTAACTATTATGAAGTTATATGTTAACACTTTTACCCAGGCAATCACTATAGATATAATACCGTAGGCTAGACGAACATTAACTATTATGAAGTTATATGTTAACACTTTTACCCAGGCAATCACTATAGATATAATACCGTAGGCTAGACGAACATTAACTATTATGAAGTTATATGTTAACACTTTTACCCAGGCAATCACTATAGATATAATACCGTAGGCTAGACGAACATTAACTATTATGAAGTTATATGTTAACACTTTTACCCAGGCAATCACTATAGATATAATACCGTAGGCTAGACGAACATTAACTATTATGAAGTTATATGTTAACACTTTTACCCAGGCAATCACTATAGATATACTACCGTAGGCTAGACGAACATTAACTATTATGAAGTTATATGTTAACACTTTTACCCAGGCAATCACTATAGATATAATACCGTAGGCTAGACGAACATTAACTATTATGAAGTTATATGTTAACACTTTTACCCAGGCAATCACTATAGATATAATACCGTAGGCTAGACGAACATTAACTATTATGAAGTTATATGTTAACACTTTTACCCAGGCAATCACTATAGATATAATACTGTAGGCTAGACGAACATTAACTATTATGAAGTTATATGTTAACACTTTTACCCAGGCAATCACTATAGATATAATACCGTAGGCTAGACGAACATTAACTATTATGAAGTTATATGTTAACACTTTTACCCAGGCAATCACTATAGATATAATACCGTAGGCTAGACGAACATTAACTATTATGAAGTTATATGTTAACACTTTTACCCAGGCAATCACTATAGATATAATACCGTAGGCTAGACGAACATTAACTATTATGAAGTTATATGTTAACACTTTTACCCTGGCAATCACTATAGATATAATACCGTAGGCTAGACGAACATTAACTATTATGAAGTTATATGTTAACACTTTTACCCAGGCAATCACTATAGATATAATACCGTAGGCTAGACGAACGTTAACTATTATGAAGTTATATGTTAACACTTTTACCCAGGCAATCACTATAGATATAATACCGTAGGCTAGACGAACGTTAACTATTATGAAGTTATATGTTAACACTTTTACCCAGGCAATCACTATAGATATAATACCGTAGGCTAGACGAACGTTAACTATTATGAAGTTATATGTTAACACTTTTACCCAGGCAATCACTATAGATATAATACCGTAGGCTAGACGAACATTAACTATTATGAAGTTATATGTTAACACTTTTACCCAGGCAATCACTATAGATATAATACCGTAGGCTAGACGAACATTAACTATTATGAAGTTATATGTTAACACTTTTACCCAGGCAATCACTATAGATATAATACCGTAGGCTAGACGAACATTAACTATTATGAAGTTATATGTTAACACTTTTATCCAGGCAATCACTATAGATATAATACCGTAGGCTAGACGAACATTAACTATTATGAAGTTATATGTTAACACTTTTACCCAGGCAATCACTATAGATATAATACCGTAGGCTAGATGAACATTAACTATTATGAAGTTATATGTTAACACTTTTACCCAGGCAATCACTATAGATATAATACCGTAGGCTAGATGAACATTAACTATTATGAAGTTATATGTTAACACTTTTACCCAGGCAATCACTATAGATATAATACCGTAGGCTAGACGAACATTAACTATTATGAAGTTATATGTTAACACTTTTACCCAGGCAATCACTATAGATATAATACCGTAGGCTAGACGAACATTAACTATTATGAAGTTATATGTTAACACTTTTACCCAGGCAATCACTATAGATATAATACCGTAGGCTAGACGAACATTAACTATTATGAAGTTATATGTTAACACTTTTACCCTGGCAATCACTATAGATATAATACCGTAGGCTAGACGAACATTAACTATTATGAAGTTATATGTTAACACTTTTACCCTGGCAATCACTATAGATATAATACCGTAGGCTAGACGAACATTAACTATTATGAAGTTATATGTTAACACTTTTACCCAGGCAATCACTATAGATATAATACCGTAGGCTAGACGAACATTAACTATTATGAAGTTATATGTTAACACTTTTACCCAGGCAATCACTATAGATATAATACCGTAGGCTAGACGAACATTAATTATTATGAAGTTATATGTTAACACTTTTACCCAGGCAATCACTATAGATATAATACCGTAGGCTAGACGAACATTAACTATTATGAAGTTATATGTTAACACTTTTACCCAGGCAATCACTATAGATATAATACCGTAGGCTAGACGAACATTAACTATTATGAAGTTATATGTTAACACTTTTACCCTGGCAATCACTATAGATATAATACCGTAGGCTAGACGAACATTAACTATTATGAAGTTATATGTTAACACTTTTACCCTGGCAATCACTATAGATATAATACCGTAGGCTAGACGAACATTAACTATTATGAAGTTGTATGTTAACACTTTTACCCAGGCAATCACTATAGATATAATACCGTAGGCTAGACGAACATTAACTATTATGAAGTTATATGTTAACACTTTTACCCAGGCAATCACTATAGATATAATACCGTAGGCTAGACGAACATTAACTATTATGAAGTTATATGTTAACACTTTTACCCAGGCAATCACTATAGATATAATACCGTAGGCTAGACGAACATTAACTATTATGAAGTTATATGTTAACACTTTTACCCAGGCAATCACTATAGATATAATACCGTAGGCTAGACGAACATTAACTATTATGAAGTTATATGTTAACACTTTTACCCAGGCAATCACTATAGATATAATACCGTAGGCTAGACGAACATTAACTATTATGAAGTTATATGTTAACACTTTTACCCAGGCAATCACTATAGATATAATACCGTAGGCTAGACGAACATTAACTATTATGAAGTTATATGTTAACACTTTTACCCAGGCAATCACTATAGATATAATACCGTAGGCTAGACGAACATTAACTATTATGAAGTTATATGTTAACACTTTTACCCAGGCAATCACTATAGATATAATACCGTAGGCTAGACGAACATTAACTATTATGAAGTTATATGTTAACACTTTTACCCAGGCAATCACTATAGATATAATACCGTAGGCTAGACGAACATTAACTATTATGAAGTTATATGTTAACACTTTTACCCAGGCAATCACTATAGATATAATACCGTAGGCTAGACGAACATTAACTATTATGAAGTTATATGTTAACACTTTTACCCAGGCAATCACTATAGATATAATACCGTAGGCTAGACGAACATTAACTATTATTAAGTTATATGTTAACACTTTTACCCAGGCAATCACTATAGATATAATACCGTAGGCTAGACGAACATTAACTATTATGAAGTTATATGTTAACACTTTTACCCAGGCAATCACTATAGATATAATACTGTAGGCTAGACGAACATTAACTATTATGAAGTTATATGTTAACACTTTTACCCAGGCAATCACTATAGATATAATACCGTAGGCTAGACGAACATTAACTATTATGAAGTTATATGTTAACACTTTTACCCAGGCAATCACTATAGATATAATACCGTAGGCTAGACGAACATTAACTATTATGAAGTTATATGTTAACACTTTTACCCAGGCAATCACTATAGATATAATACCGTAGGCTAGACGAACATTAACTATTATGAAGTTATATGTTAACACTTTTACCCTGGCAATCACTATAGATATAATACCGTAGGCTAGACGAACGTTAACTATTATGAAGTTATATGTTAACACTTTTACCCAGGCAATCACTATAGATATAATACCGTAGGCTAGACGAACGTTAACTATTATGAAGTTATATGTTAACACTTTTACCCAGGCAATCACTATAGATATAATACCGTAGGCTAGACGAACATTAACTATTATGAAGTTATATGTTAACACTTTTACCCAGGCAATCACTATAGATATAATACCGTAGGCTAGACGAACATTAACTATTATGAAGTTATATGTTAACACTTTTACCCAGGCAATCACTATAGATATAATACCGTAGGCTAGACGAACATTAACTATTATGAAGTTATATGTTAACACTTTTATCCAGGCAATCACTATAGATATAATACCGTAGGCTAGACGAACATTAACTATTATGAAGTTATATGTTAACACTTTTACCCAGGCAATCACTATAGATATAATACCGTAGGCTAGACGAACATTAACTATTATGAAGTTATATGTTAACACTTTTACCCAGGCAATCACTATAGATATAATACCGTAGGCTAGACGAACATTAACTATTATGAAGTTATATGTTAACACTTTTACCCAGGCAATCACTATAGATATAATACCGTAGGCTAGACGAACATTAACTATTATGAAGTTATATGTTAACACTTTTACCCAGGCAATCACTATAGATATAATACCGTAGGCTAGACGAACATTAACTATTATAAAGTTATATGTTAACACTTTTACCCAGGCAATCACTATAGATATAATACCGTAGGCTAGACGAACATTAACTATTATGAAGTTATATGTTAACACTTTTACCCAGGCAATCACTATAGATATAATACCGTAGGCTAGACGAACATTAACTATTATGAAGTTATATGTTAACACTTTTACCCTGGCAATCATTATAGATATAATACCGTAGGCTAGACGAACATTAACTATTATGAAGTTATATGTTAACACTTTTACCCTGGCAATCACTATAGATATAATACCGTAGGCTAGACGAACATTAACTATTATGAAGTTATATGTTAACACTTTTACCCAGGCAATCACTATAGATATAATACCGTAGGCTAGACGAACATTAACTATTATGAAGTTATATGTTAACACTTTTACCCAGGCAATCACTATAGATATAATACCGTAGGCTAGACGAACATTAACTATTATGAAGTTATATGTTAACACTTTTACCCAGGCAATCACTATAGATATAATACCGTAGGCTAGACGAACATTAACTATTATGAAGTTATATGTTAACACTTTTACCCAGGCAATCACTATAGATATAATACCGTAGGCTAGACGAACATTAACTATTATGAAGTTATATGTTAACACTTTTACCCAGGCAATCACTATAGATATAATACCGTAGGCTAGACGAACATTAACTATTATGAAGTTATATGTTAACACTTTTACCCAGGCAATCACTATAGATATAATACCGTAGGCTAGACGAACATTAACTATTATGAAGTTATATGTTAACACTTTTACCCAGGCAATCACTATAGATATAATACCGTAGGCTAGACGAACATTAACTATTATGAAGTTATATGTTAACACTTTTACCCAGGCAATCACTATAGATATAATACCGTAGGCTAGACGAACATTAACTATTATGAAGTTATATGTTAACACTTTTACCCAGGCAATCACTATAGATATAATTCCGTAGGCTAGACGAACATTAACTATTATGAAGTTATATGTTAACACTTTTACCCTGGCAATCACTATAGATATAATACCGTAGGCTAGACGAACATTAACTATTATGAAGTTATATGTTAACACTTTTACCATTGCAATCACTATAGATATAATACCGTAGGCTAGACGAACATTAACTATTATGAAGTTATATGTTAACACTTTTACCCAGGCAATCACTATAGATATAATACCGTAGGCTAGACGAACATTAACTATTATGAAGTTATATGTTAACACTTTTACCCAGGCAATCACTATAGATATAATACCGTAGGCTAGACGAACATTAACTATTATGAAGTTATATGTTAACACTTTTACCCAGGCAATCACTATTGTGACGCACCCAGTGCGTGGCAACTTAACCTGATTGTACTCCTTGGTACTCCACTGTATCGCCGCGGTGCCGTGTATGTACCGTGTACCGTGTACCGTGTACTGTGCTGGCTGCTTATATTGAGTGTGACAACGTATAACTATGTTCTTTGTATCTCTGCAAAGGTCTCGTCATTTGCTAACCAGTGGTGGGTTTTGTTTTAAGCCATGTCGAGACCTTCCATTTAATATGTAGTATCAATAGAGAAGTTGATAGATGAGATAATAGGAATTCAGAGAGAGAGAGTGAGTTAGACTTCAGAGCGAGAGGGTAGCAATGGTTGCCAGACGTATGGACCGGTTGGCAGCCCTGCGCTTATAGCTAGGTGCGACAGGGTTGGTAGTACATTGCCGCCTGCATATGCTGCCTGGCTGCCCATGTTGTCGTACTGCACATTGCATGGAGGCTCGCTGTGTGTTCCATGATCAGGTTGCCTAGAACCTTTGAGACTCTAACATCCCTTGCCCTCTCTCCCAATTTCTCACGGTTGCACTCTTTCTCTCTGACGACATTACTCTCATTTCATTCTTCTCTCTATTTAAATGCATACCCTTCCCTTGAGGTCCTAAAGGAGTTTCAGCACTCACCTCTCGTATTACTCTTAGGACAAGCATATATTTACATGTATTAGATTTAAGGGGTTAATGTGAACAGCGATCTTCTTGATGAGGATAGTTGGTGAACGTTCTACATGTTCACGAGTTATATGCCCAGCTCATCATCCAATTTGTGACTAGACTAGTGCCATGTGTAAGAGCCCGACCATGCCCAGGAGTTGTCTGTAGAGGGGCGAGGACTTAGCCTTGATTTGCCTACCGAGCCAGGAGCGACTGTAGTACCAGAGACTACAGCTCGCTCGTAGTGCCGGTATAGTAGAGTAACGTAATTTATCTGTCCTTGTGTTCTCTACAGTCTTTTCCTGGGTTCTCGCTTTCGGTGCTGGGACTCGTTGTTCCTGTGACTTGGCCTGCTAGCTAGAACACATGGGGATGAGGAGTGGGTGATATCTTTATTTTACTATGCATTGCAGCTCTCTTTAAGTTTATGTATGTAACACTTTACAATACACATTACTCACACACTAGACAACACTATTAATACTTTCATGTATCAATTAACTGCACTGTCGTTTTGCTGCTGTGTCCGGAGTTCTGTTGCGTAGGGCGCATACAGACTCAGAGGGGAGACAGAGTGAGAGAAGCGAAGTAGCCTATGCGGTAGTAGGCTACCGGCGCAGTACTGTTGCCTGCAACCTTTTAGTTATTCCAAGTATAGATTCATTATTACAATAAGTGACTACTATTTATGTTCCTTCCATGTGTATTATTAGGTATCTACTGGATCATGAACATCTTGTATGCTACATGCTAGTGCATGTTAGTAGGGGACAGTTATTCTAGTGCACGCGCTTTCAAGTAGGCGTGTACCTTTGTCATTTAGCATTTCACTGTCATACCTTTAGCCTGTTTCTATTCTACATTATTAGAGGCTTAATATTAACGTAGTTTCTTGAGTATTGCATTTCTTTAGTAATAACGTAACCTATAAATGTCTGAGGGAGTTTAGCCTCATAGCCTACCCCTGTTGTACACTTTCGCCGAGTTAAGGTACCTCGTTACCATAGACGATAACTCTGTAGGGCGTTGGTGCTTTTGTTGTCTGGAGCATATAGTATTTGGGACTGGAATCGAGCGTGTCGTTGTCACATAAGCCATTTCTGTCCTACGATCAAGAATCCCGAATATGTATTGCCGATCCAGCCGTAACAAAATGGCGACCTTGCACAAGATTCAGTAGTATCCTATCACATGTTTTTTTTGGAGAACTATTCTATGCTACCTAGTAGAGCTGGCTAGAATTTTCTTGCATATTGGAGGAATTTTTATTGTGTCATTATTGTATTGGTGGACTTGCAGATTGTTTCGTTGGGGGTGTCTAGAGTAGAGTCATTCAAGCATCTTTAACATTTTGTGAGTCGAGACTGCAATTAGTAATAAGCACTTCTTTTTTTTTATGAACAGCAATTGTATAACCAGCACTATGTCTAATGACTCATCATTTACGGGGGAGGATAACACGGTACAGCCTAGTAACCAGCAAGTACAACAGATGTTTAGGGAGGGGAGTGTTATAAGTGGAGAGAGGGATGCCCGGGCATTTTTGCAGACACCTTTGACCGAACAGCGCCTGCAGGCTATTGATTGTTACGGTCTTCGCTGTTTAGCCACGGTTTTGGGGCGGGACTGTCCTGACAGTTGGCCCAAGAAGAATTTGGTGGCATGTTTGTTGGGTGATGGCGATGGGGCGGTGGGTGGAGTGGGGTCTTGGGGGGTTCCCTCCAAGCCTCCATTCCACTCTACCCCTGAGCTGGGCCCTCAGCCAGCGAGTCTTAGCACGATGCAGCAGGAGGGTTCTCAAGGGCAAGCTGGCTTACCCGTAAACACGTCTCGGTGTGGATCCCCCATTTTGTGCTCTCCCCCCCCAGGCCTGTCTCCTGAGATGTTATTTCAGCTAGAACTAGCTAAGTTTAAGCTGCAGGAGACTCAGATACAGATACAACAGGCTAGTATAGAACGCATAGAGGTTGCTAGAATCCAAGCCAATCAGGATGCAACCAGGTACCAGGCTGAAATGGATGTCGAGAAGTCTAGAGTAGAGACCACGGGGCGTCATCTCGGTGGTGGGCACCGGGTTACAGACTCACTTTCGCATTTAATTAAGTTAGTACCCGCATTTGATGAGACAGCAGTGACTGAGTTTTTTGCTCGTTTCGAAAAGAAGTGTCGTGAGTATGACTGGCCGGAGGTTAAATGGGCAGCATTAGTTTCATCACGTCTAGTGGGTAAGGGGTTGAAAGCCTACGATGCACTGTCACTGGACGAGAGTGTAGTGTATGGACTGGTGAAGGAGGCTGTGCTCCGGGCCTACGAACTGCAACCCGAAACTTATAGATTGAAGTTCCGTGGCGTGAATAAGAAGAGCGACGTCAGTTTTATGGAGCACGCACGGGACTTAACAGATGCAGGTAATAACTGGTTTCGGTCCGAGCACGCAGAGTCGGCTGAGGAAATTAAGCAACTTTTCTATCTGGAACAGTTTTACAAATGCACTGGAACCGATCTAACGCTGAACATTAAGGAAAAATGTCCCAAGACAGTAGAGGAGGCTGCCAAGATGGCAGACTTCAGATTATCATTGATTCGTGGTTGCGGTGCCGCTCAGAGGGCTGAGTCAGGGCAGAAGGGGCGCTATACCCCACCCACCAGAGTTTTCGATAATAACACATCTTATGACACACATAACCACACTAAATGCATTGCACCTAATAACACCTACAAACACAAGCCTCTCCCGTTTACTAAAGGTCAGGCCCCTTCTTCGCCCGCACAAGGGAAGAAGCCCATTGGGGATGTGAAATGTTACAAATGTCAGAAGCTAGGCCATTATTCACGTGAGTGCCCTAGTAACACTCCCGCTAAGCCGGTGTCATTGGTTCACAGTATCGGTGTGTCTCTGAAGGCTGCAGCAACTGCCCGGGGTAGGTTGTCAGCAGCTGAGGCACACGCGGTAAAGAAGCGTACGGAAGGCTCGACACCTGTCCGGGACACTTTCTGTGACCATCGGGGACACGGGTTTGTGAGCTGGGGGAGTGAACTACGGAGGGTTGACTTGCTGAGGGATACGGGGGCTTCGCAAACTTTGTTGAGGAACTTCACAGGGAAACCGATAAATGCGGCCAGAGTTGTTGTGGTGCAGGGTATAAATGCTACGAGGTCATACCCACTTGTGAGGTTGGAATTGAGAGTGGGAGAGGTGTGCAGGGAGCTGGATGTAGGGATCGTTGAGTGTTTGCCAGTTGAGGGCGTCGACCTTCTTCTCGGCAACGACTTTGCGGTGCCCACTTCCGGGACTCCACCCTTAGTCGTTGCCGAGAGGGCGGCCGACGTGGATGGTGAGAATCGGGAATGGGTTGGGAGGTGCCAACAGGATAAGATGGCCTGTGTGGTAACCCGATCTCGCTCTGCGGCTCCTGCACAGCCTAGCACTCAACCTCGGGGACAGTGGAGGAAGGATCAGGAGAAGGTTGCTAAGGGCAGGAAAAGGGACATTGATTCTGCTGCACTTCTCGGTGATTCGGTACTTGGACCTATAATAAACACGGGAGTTGACTCTGGCCCAGATATGGTGTGTAACAAGGCAGAGTTGGGTAAGACTTCGCGTGAGGCAAGAGCTGTAGCGAGAGCCACTAAGGCAGTAGAGCCTACTAGCCGGGGTAATGTCTTATTACAAAACCATCTTGATGCATTGACGCCCAGGGACATTAGTGAGCAGCAGCTGCAAGACGCTAGCCTAGCTCGTTATAGCAATGGTGCCATGGAGTTGGAGGAAGATGGGGATGCGAAGCCGGGAGATTTCTTTAGGCTCAACAGGATATTGTACCGCAGATTTCTAGACCCAAAATCGAAGTGGGAGGGCGGTGCGAGGGTAGTAGACCAGGTGGTTGTTCCAAATAAGTATAGAGAGTCCTTATTGTGTCTGGCGCATGATGTGCCGGTGGCGGGTCATTTGGGGGTAACAAAAACATTGGCGGCATTGGGCAGGTTTTTCTGGTGGCCTGGGGTCAAGGCTGATGTCTGTGCATGGGTGGCTGGGTGTGCGACCTGCCAGACAACGGGGAAGCCTAACCAGACCATCCCGAAGGCACCTTTGTTTCCCATACCTGTCACCGGGCCTCCGTTCAGCAAAGTTGTAGTAGATTTGGTTGGCCCTTTCCCGCCTACTAGTAGTGGCAATAAATTCCTGTTGACAATCATGGATGTGGCTACGAGATACCCGGACGCATACCCCATGAGAAACGGCTCGGCAAAGGCAGTTGTTAAAAACTTATTATTGTTCTGTTCCCGTTATGGATTTCCACGTGAGGTGCAGTCAGACCAGGGGAGCAATTTTACATCCAAATTGTTCAAGCAAACCCTTCAGTTGCACGGTATATGTTCTGTAGTGTCGTCAGCCTACCATCCCGAGAGTCAGGGAGTCTTGGAGCGGTGGCACTCGACCCTGAAGAGTATGCTACGCTGTTACTGTGCAGAACATGACACTGATTGGGATTTGGGTCTGCCGTATGTTCTGTTCGCTGCACGTGAAGTCCCAGGAGAGAGCCTGGGGTTCAGTCCAAATCAACTAGTCTTTGGCCATAATGTGAGAGGACCTTTAAGTATGGTGAAAGAGATCTGGGAGGGCGAAGAGAAGCCGGGGTCTGTACTTAAATATATCCTTGAGAGCCGGGAGAGACTTATAGGTTGCATGGCAGTGGCAGGTAATAACTTGGTTAATGCACAGGCGGTCATGAAGCACCAGTATGACGCCAAGGTGAAGCTTCGGGAGTTTTCGGTGGGTCAGGAGGTAATGTTGCTTTTACCTTTGCCTGGACACCCCCTTTCTGCCAAGTTTATTGGGCCGTATGTGGTGGCTAAGAAACTGTCCGACCTTGATTATCTCGTTGCAACACCTGACCGTAGGAAAAAACATCAGTTATGTCATGTTAACCTCATGAAAGAGTATGTGAGACGCCCCTCAGAGCCTCTCACTGTCCCTGTGCTGGCCTGCAGCGGCCAGGGTGGAGAAGGAGGTGGGGACAGTCATGCTGCTGAGGAGGATAGCTGGGACTGTGTCATTTCCGCGGAACAGTGGGCGGGGAATACTGAACAAGAGGCTAGGCAAGCTGTAAGTCACCTGCCTGAGCACCAGGGTGCTGCTGTCCTAGGCCTGTTCAGGTCATACCCCTCTGTTTTCGCCGAACACCCAGGTCTCACTACTCAGGTAACGCACGACGTGGACGTCGGTGATAATGTGCCCTTCAAGTCAGTGCCCTACCGTGTGCCCCCGGTAAAGTTGCCAGCTTTACGGGAGGAGTTAAAGTACATGGTTGAGAGAGGGATGATCACTGAAGGTTATGTGAAGTGGACATCACCCGTCACGTTGCAGCCAAAACCTGACGGCAAGGTGCGGTTCTGCATAGATTTTCGTAGGCTAAATGGCTTGACCACTACCAACCCTTACCCTTTGCCTCGAGTTGACGACAGCGTGGACAAGATAGGGAATGCAAAGTACCTTACTAAAATTGATCTTGTAAAAGGCTACTGGCAAGTACCCCTGTCGGACCGAGCTAAGCAAGTTTGTGGTTTTGTGGTAGATGGCAAGACCTACCAATGTAACGTAATGCCTTATGGGCTTAAGAACGCACCTGCCACGTTTCAGAACCTGATGAACGATATTTGTGACGAAATCCCTAACTGCACGGTCTACCTTGATGACGTGATAGTGTATGATGACGATTTTGAAAATCACCTAAGGCACTTAGAGACCCTGTTTGGGAAGTTGCACGATGCTGGGCTGGTGGTGAACCTGAGGAAGTGCGAGTTTGTAAAGGCTACTGTGCAGTATCTTGGCTTCGTGGTCGGGTTAGGCCGGGTGTGCCCCCCCCTGAGCAAGATACAGGCTATCAATATGTTTCCCAGGCCCACCACTAAGCGCCAGGTCATGCGGTTCCTAGGTATGATAGGCTATTATAGGCGCTTCATCCGGGGATACTCTACTGTCTTAGCACCGTTAACTGATCTACTGTCGAAGTCAGTGAAGTTCTGTTGGGCTGCGGAGTGTCAGAGGGCTTTCGACCTAGTCAAGCACCTGCTGTGTACACATCCGATTTTGAGAGCCCCAGACTTCTCCAGGAGTTTTCAGCTGGCGACTGATGCCAGCGGTGTGGGTGCCGGGGCAGTGTTACTGCAGACTGATTCCGAGGGCTTGGAACACCCAGTGAGCTTCTTTTCTCGCAAGTTTAATTCGGCACAAAGGAATTACTCGACTATAGAGAAGGAGCTTCTTGCTATCGTTTTGTCGCTCAAACATTTCGAAGTTTATGTTCCAGCCTACGGCCCGGTAGTGACGATTTATACGGACCATCATCCCTTGAAATTCCTAAATCAGTTTCACAATCGGAATATGCGGTTGACCAGGTGGTCCCTAATGCTCCAAGAGTATAATCTCAACATTCAGCATATTGCCGGGAGTGACAACGTGATAGCAGATTGTCTATCAAGGGTTGATGATCCAGGATAGTCGTGCACGGTGTGTGGGTTGAGCAGGAGTAAAATTAGGCTATCATAACGCCGTCCAAAAAGATTATAAAACAATAAAATAAACGAGAAAATTTTGTTTTAGTTTTGTAAGTCTTTATTGTTGTAGCATGATGCATGCGATATTGTGTTTTATGTATAATTCACACTTCAGTTGTTGTGCACCTTTTGCAATTAGTGGCAGCTAAGGGTAGCAGGTCGGTTGGTTGCCTGTCAGATTTTGATAATGCTTCTAAGGTCGATTATCTAAAATCTTGGGGGGGCTGTGACGCCCAGTGCGTGGCAACGCAACCTGATTGTACTCCTTGGTACTCCACTGTGCCGCTGCGGGGCGGTGCCGTGTGCCGGGGCGGTGCCGTGTGCCGGTGCGGTGCCGTGTGCCGCTGTGCCGTATTGGCTGCTTATATTGAGTGTGACAACGTATAACTATGTTCTTTGTATCTCTGCAAAGGTCTCGTCATTTGCTAACCAGTGGTGGGTTTTGTTTTAAGCCATGTCGAGACCTTCCATTTAATATGTAGTATCAATAGAGAAGTTGATAGATGAGATGATAGGAATTCAGAGAGAGAGAGTGAGTTAGACTTCAGAGCGAGAGGGTAGCAATGGTTGCCAGACGTATGGACCGGTTGGCAGCCCTGCGCTTATAGCTAGGTGCGACAGGGTTGGTAGTACATTGCCGCCTGCATATGCTGCCTGGCTGCCCATGTTGTCGTACTGCACATTGCATGGAGGCTCGCTGTGTGTTCCATGATCAGGTTGCCTAGAACCTTTGAGATTCTAACATCCCTTGCCCTCTCTCCCAATTTCTCACGGTTGCACTCTTTCTCTCTGACGACATTACTCTCATTTCATTCTTCTCTCTATTTAAATGCATACCCTTCCCTTGAGGTCCTAAAGGAGTTTCAGCACTCACCTCTCGTATTACTCTTAGGACAAGCATATATTTACATGTATTAGATTTAAGGGGTTAATGTGAACAGCGATCTTCTTGATGAGGATAGTTGGTGAACGTTCTACATGTTCACGAGTTATATGCCCAGCTCATCATCCAATTTGTGACTAGACTAGTGCCATGTGTAAGAGCCCGACCATGCCCAGGAGTTGTCTGTAGAGGGGCGAGGACTTAGCCTTGATTTGCCTACCGAGCCAGGAGCGACTGTAGTACCAGAGACTACAGCTCGCTCGTAGTGCCGGTATAGTAGAGTAACGTAATTTATCTGTCCTTGTGTTCTCTACAGTCTTTTCCTGGGTTCTCGCTTTCGGTGCTGGGACTCGTTGTTCCTGTGACTTGGCCTGCTAGCTAGAACACATGGGGATGAGGAGTGGGTGATATCTTTATTTTACTATGCATTGCAGCTCTCTTTAAGTTTATGTATGTAACACTTTACAATACACATTACTCACACACTAGACAACACTATTAATACTTTCATGTATCAATTAACTGCACTGTCGTTTTGCTGCTGTGTCCGGAGTTCTGTTGCGTAGGGCGCATACAGACTCAGAGGGGAGACAGAGTGAGAGAAGCGAAGTAGCCTATGCGGTAGTAGGCTACCGGCGCAGTACTGTTGCCTGCAACCTTTTAGTTATTCCAAGTATAGATTCATTATTACAATAAGTGACTACTATTTATGTTCCTTCCATGTGTATTATTAGGTATCTACTGGATCATGAACATCTTGTATGCTACATGCTAGTGCATGTTAGTAGGGGACAGTTATTCTAGTGCACGCGCTTTCAAGTAGGTGTGTACCTTTGTCATTTAGCATTTCACTGTCATACCTTTAGCCTGTTTCTATTCTACATTATTAGAGGCTTAATATTAACGTAGTTTCTTGAGTATTGCATTTCTTTAGTAATAACGTAACCTATAAATGTCTGAGGGAGTTTAGCCTCATAGCCTACCCCTGTTGTACACTTTCGCCGAGTTAAGGTACCTCGTTACCATAGACGATAACTCTGTAGGGCGTTGGTGCTTTTGTTGTCTGGAGCATATAGTATTTGGGACTGGAATCGAGCGTGTCGTTGTCACATAAGCCATTTCTGTCCTACGATCAAGAATCCCGAATATGTATTGCCGATCCAGCCGTAACAAAATGGCGACCTTGCACAAGATTCAGTAGTATCCTATCACATGTTTTTTTTGGAGAACTATTCTATGCTACCTAGTAGAGCTGGCTAGAATTTTCTTGCATATTGGAGGAATTTTTATTGTGTCATTATTGTATTGGTGGACTTGCAGATTGTTTCGTTGGGGGTGTCTAGAGTAGAGTCATTCAAGCATCTTTAACATTTTGTGAGTCGAGACTGCAATTAGTAATAAGCACTTCTTTTTTTTTATGAACAGCAATTGTATAACCAGCACTATGTCTAATGACTCATCATTTACGGGGGAGGATAACACGGTACAGCCTAGTAACCAGCAAGTACAACAGATGTTTAGGGAGGGGAGTGTTATAAGTGGAGAGAGGGATGCCCGGGCATTTTTGCAGACACCTTTGACCGAACAGCGCCTGCAGGCTATTGATTGTTACGGTCTTCGCTGTTTAGCCACGGTTTTGGGGCGGGACTGTCCTGACAGTTGGCCCAAGAAGAATTTGGTGGCATGTTTGTTGGGTGATGGCGATGGGGCGGTGGGTGGAGTGGGGTCTTGGGGGGTTCCCTCCAAGCCTCCATTCCACTCTACCCCTGAGCTGGGCCCTCAGCCAGCGAGTCTTAGCACGATGCAGCAGGAGGGTTCTCAAGGGCAAGCTGGCTTACCCGTAAACACGTCTCGGTGTGGATCCCCCATTTTGTGCTCTCCCCCCCCAGGCCTGTCTCCTGAGATGTTATTTCAGCTAGAACTAGCTAAGTTTAAGCTGCAGGAGACTCAGATACAGATACAACAGGCTAGTATAGAACGCATAGAGGTTGCTAGAATCCAAGCCAATCAGGATGCAACCAGGTACCAGGCTGAAATGGATGTCGAGAAGTCTAGAGTAGAGACCACGGGGCGTCATCTCGGTGGTGGGCACCGGGTTACAGACTCACTTTCGCATTTAATTAAGTTAGTACCCGCATTTGATGAGACAGCAGTGACTGAGTTTTTTGCTCGTTTCGAAAAGAAGTGTCGTGAGTATGACTGGCCGGAGGTTAAATGGGCAGCATTAGTTTCAT
This sequence comes from Lithodes maja, assembly GCA_037953745.1. Lineage (NCBI taxonomy): Eukaryota > Metazoa > Arthropoda > Malacostraca > Decapoda > Lithodidae > Lithodes > Lithodes maja. Next base: position 26,094 of record JBAKBP010007787.1, on the reverse strand, counting down.
CACGTCTAGTGGGTAAGGGGTTGAAAGCCTACGATGCACTGTCACTGGACGAGAGTGTAGTGTATGGACTGGTGAAGGAGGCTGTGCTCCGGGCCTACGAACTGCAACCCGAAACTTATAGATTGAAGTTCCGTGGCGTGAATAAGAAGAGCGACGTCAGTTTTATGGAGCACGCACGGGACTTAACAGATGCAGGTAATAACTGGTTTCGGTCCGAGCACGCAGAGTCGGCTGAGGAAATTAAGCAACTTTTCTATCTGGAACAGTTTTACAAATGCACTGGAACCGATCTAACGCTGAACATTAAGGAAAAATGTCCCAAGACAGTAGAGGAGGCTGCCAAGATGGCAGACTTCAGATTATCATTGATTCGTGGTTGCGGTGCCGCTCAGAGGGCTGAGTCAGGGCAGAAGGGGCGCTATACCCCACCCACCAGAGTTTTCGATAATAACACATCTTATGACACACATAACCACACTAAATGCATTGCACCTAATAACACCTACAAACACAAGCCTCTCCCGTTTACTAAAGGTCAGGCCCCTTCTTCGCCCGCACAAGGGAAGAAGCCCATTGGGGATGTGAAATGTTACAAATGTCAGAAGCTAGGCCATTATTCACGTGAGTGCCCTAGTAACACTCCCGCTAAGCCGGTGTCATTGGTTCACAGTATCGGTGTGTCTCTGAAGGCTGCAGCAACTGCCCGGGGTAGGTTGTCAGCAGCTGAGGCACACGCGGTAAAGAAGCGTACGGAAGGCTCGACACCTGTCCGGGACACTTTCTGTGACCATCGGGGACACGGGTTTGTGAGCTGGGGGAGTGAACTACGGAGGGTTGACTTGCTGAGGGATACGGGGGCTTCGCAAACTTTGTTGAGGAACTTCACAGGGAAACCGATAAATGCGGCCAGAGTTGTTGTGGTGCAGGGTATAAATGCTACGAGGTCATACCCACTTGTGAGGTTGGAATTGAGAGTGGGAGAGGTGTGCAGGGAGCTGGATGTAGGGATCGTTGAGTGTTTGCCAGTTGAGGGCGTCGACCTTCTTCTCGGCAACGACTTTGCGGTGCCCACTTCCGGGACTCCACCCTTAGTCGTTGCCGAGAGGGCGGCCGACGTGGATGGTGAGAATCGGGAATGGGTTGGGAGGTGCCAACAGGATAAGATGGCCTGTGTGGTAACCCGATCTCGCTCTGCGGCTCCTGCACAGCCTAGCACTCAACCTCGGGGACAGTGGAGGAAGGATCAGGAGAAGGTTGCTAAGGGCAGGAAAAGGGACATTGATTCTGCTGCACTTCTCGGTGATTCGGTACTTGGACCTATAATAAACACGGGAGTTGACTCTGGCCCAGATATGGTGTGTAACAAGGCAGAGTTGGGTAAGACTTCGCGTGAGGCAAGAGCTGTAGCGAGAGCCACTAAGGCAGTAGAGCCTACTAGCCGGGGTAATGTCTTATTACAAAACCATCTTGATGCATTGACGCCCAGGGACATTAGTGAGCAGCAGCTGCAAGACGCTAGCCTAGCTCGTTATAGCAATGGTGCCATGGAGTTGGAGGAAGATGGGGATGCGAAGCCGGGAGATTTCTTTAGGCTCAACAGGATATTGTACCGCAGATTTCTAGACCCAAAATCGAAGTGGGAGGGCGGTGCGAGGGTAGTAGACCAGGTGGTTGTTCCAAATAAGTATAGAGAGTCCTTATTGTGTCTGGCGCATGATGTGCCGGTGGCGGGTCATTTGGGGGTAACAAAAACATTGGCGGCATTGGGCAGGTTTTTCTGGTGGCCTGGGGTCAAGGCTGATGTCTGTGCATGGGTGGCTGGGTGTGCGACCTGCCAGACAACGGGGAAGCCTAACCAGACCATCCCGAAGGCACCTTTGTTTCCCATACCTGTCACCGGGCCTCCGTTCAGCAAAGTTGTAGTAGATTTGGTTGGCCCTTTCCCGCCTACTAGTAGTGGCAATAAATTCCTGTTGACAATCATGGATGTGGCTACGAGATACCCGGACGCATACCCCATGAGAAACGGCTCGGCAAAGGCAGTTGTTAAAAACTTATTATTGTTCTGTTCCCGTTATGGATTTCCACGTGAGGTGCAGTCAGACCAGGGGAGCAATTTTACATCCAAATTGTTCAAGCAAACCCTTCAGTTGCACGGTATATGTTCTGTAGTGTCGTCAGCCTACCATCCCGAGAGTCAGGGAGTCTTGGAGCGGTGGCACTCGACCCTGAAGAGTATGCTACGCTGTTACTGTGCAGAACATGACACTGATTGGGATTTGGGTCTGCCGTATGTTCTGTTCGCTGCACGTGAAGTCCCAGGAGAGAGCCTGGGGTTCAGTCCAAATCAACTAGTCTTTGGCCATAATGTGAGAGGACCTTTAAGTATGGTGAAAGAGATCTGGGAGGGCGAAGAGAAGCCGGGGTCTGTACTTAAATATATCCTTGAGAGCCGGGAGAGACTTATAGGTTGCATGGCAGCGGCAGGTAATAACTTGGTTAATGCACAGGCGGTCATGAAGCACCAGTATGACGCCAAGGTGAAGCTTCGGGAGTTTTCGGTGGGTCAGGAGGTAATGTTGCTTTTACCTTTGCCTGGACACCCCCTTTCTGCCAAGTTTATTGGGCCGTATGTGGTGGCTAAGAAACTGTCCGACCTTGATTATCTCGTTGCAACACCTGACCGTAGGAAAAAACATCAGTTATGTCATGTTAACCTCATGAAAGAGTATGTGAGACGCCCCTCAGAGCCTCTCACTGTCCCTGTGCTGGCCTGCAGCGGCCAGGGTGGAGAAGGAGGTGGGGACAGTCATGCTGCTGAGGAGGATAGCTGGGACTGTGTCATTTCCGCGGAACAGTGGGCGGGGAATACTGAACAAGAGGCTAGGCAAGCTGTAAGTCACCTGCCTGAGCACCAGGGTGCTGCTGTCCTAGGCCTGTTCAGGTCATACCCCTCTGTTTTCGCCGAACACCCAGGTCTCACTACTCAGGTAACGCACGACGTGGACGTCGGTGATAATGTGCCCTTCAAGTCAGTGCCCTACCGTGTGCCCCCGGTAAAGTTGCCAGCTTTACGGGAGGAGTTAAAGTACATGGTTGAGAGAGGGATGATCACTGAAGGTTATGTGAAGTGGACATCACCCGTCACGTTGCAGCCAAAACCTGACGGCAAGGTGCGGTTCTGCATAGATTTTCGTAGGCTAAATGGCTTGACCACTACCAACCCTTACCCTTTGCCTCGAGTTGACGACAGCGTGGACAAGATAGGGAATGCAAAGTACCTTACTAAAATTGATCTTGTAAAAGGCTACTGGCAAGTACCCCTGTCGGACCGAGCTAAGCAAGTTTGTGGTTTTGTGGTAGATGGCAAGACCTACCAATGTAACGTAATGCCTTATGGGCTTAAGAACGCACCTGCCACGTTTCAGAACCTGATGAACGATATTTGTGACGAAATCCCTAACTGCACGGTCTACCTTGATGACGTGATAGTGTATGATGACGATTTTGAAAATCACCTAAGGCACTTAGAGACCCTGTTTGGGAAGTTGCACGATGCTGGGCTGGTGGTGAACCTGAGGAAGTGCGAGTTTGTAAAGGCTACTGTGCAGTATCTTGGCTTCGTGGTCGGGTTAGGCCGGGTGTGCCCCCCCCTGAGCAAGATACAGGCTATCAATATGTTTCCCAGGCCCACCACTAAGCGCCAGGTCATGCGGTTCCTAGGTATGATAGGCTATTATAGGCGCTTCATCCGGGGATACTCTACTGTCTTAGCACCGTTAACTGATCTACTGTCGAAGTCAGTGAAGTTCTGTTGGGCTGCGGAGTGTCAGAGGGCTTTCGACCTAGTCAAGCACCTGCTGTGTACACATCCGATTTTGAGAGCCCGAGACTTCTCCAGGAGTTTTCAGCTGGCGACTGATGCCAGCGGTGTGGGTGCCGGGGCAGTGTTACTGCAGACTGATTCCGAGGGCTTGGAACACCCAGTGAGCTTCTTTTCTCGCAAGTTTAATTCGGCACAAAGGAATTACTCGACTATAGAGAAGGAGCTTCTTGCTATCGTTTTGTCGCTCAAACATTTCGAAGTTTATGTTCCAGCCTACGGCCCGGTAGTGACGATTTATACGGACCATCATCCCTTGAAATTCCTAAATCAGTTTCACAATCGGAATATGCGGTTGACCAGGTGGTCCCTAATGCTCCAAGAGTATAATCTCAACATTCAGCATATTGCCGGGAGTGAGAACGTGATAGCAGATTGTCTATCAAGGGTTGATGATCCAGGATAGTCGTGCACGGTGTGTGGGTTGAGCAGGAGTAAAATTAGGCTATCATAACGCCGTCCAAAAAGATTATAAAACAATAAAATAAACGAGAAAATTTTGTTTTAGTTTTGTAAGTCTTTATTGTTGTAGCATGATGCATGCGATATTGTGTTTTATGTATAATTCACACTTCAGTTGTTGTGCACCTTTTGCAATTAGTGGCAGCTAAGGGTAGCAGGTCGGTTGGTTGCCTGTCAGATTTTGATAATGCTTCTAAGGTCGATTATCTAAAATCTTGGGGGGGCTGTGACGCACCCAGTGCGTAGCAACGCAACCTGATTGTACTCCTTGGTACTCCACTGTATCGACACGGTGCGGGGCCATGTACCGTGTTGTTTGCTTATATTGAGTGTGACAACGTATAACTGTGTTCTTTGTATCTCTGCAAAGGTCTCGTCATTTGCTAACCAGTGGTGGGTTTTGTTTTAAGCCATGTCGAGACCTTCCATTTAATATGTAGTATCAATAGAGAAGTTGATAGATGAGATGATAGGAATTCAGAGAGAGAGAGTGAGTTAGACTTCAGAGCGAGAGGGTAGCAATGGTTGCCAGACGTATGGACCGGTTGGCAGCCCTGCGCTTATAGCTAGGTGCGACAGGGTTGGTAGTACATTGCCGCCTGCATATGCTGCCTGGCTGCCCATGTTGTCGTACTGCACATTGCATGGAGGCTCGCTGTGTGTTCCATGATCAGGTTGCCTAGAACCTTTGAGACTCTAACATCCCTTGCCCTCTCTCCCAATTTCTCACGGTTGCACTCTTTCTCTCTGACGACATTACTCTCATTTCATTCTTCTCTCTATTTAAATGCATACCCTTCCCTTGAGGTCCTAAAGGAGTTTCAGCACTCACCTCTCGTATTACTCTTAGGACAAGCATATATTTACATGTATTAGATTTAAGGGGTTAATGTGAACAGCGATCTTCTTGATGAGGATAGTTGGTGAACGTTCTACATGTTCACGAGTTATATGCCCAGCTCATCATCCAATTTGTGACTAGACTAGTGCCATGTGTAAGAGCCCGACCATGCCCAGGAGTTGTCTGTAGAGGGGCGAGGACTTAGCCTTGATTTGCCTACCGAGCCAGGAGCGACTGTAGTACCAGAGACTACAGCTCGCTCGTAGTGCCGGTATAGTAGAGTAACGTAATTTATCTGTCCTTGTGTTCTCTACAGTCTTTTCCTGGGTTCTCGCTTTCGGTGCTGGGACTCGTTGTTCCTGTGACTTGGCCTGCTAGCTAGAACACATGGGGATGATGAGTGGGTTATATCTTTATTTTACTATGCATTGCAGCTCTCTTTAAGTTTATGTATGTAACACTTTACAATACACATTACTCACACACAAGACAACACTATTAATACTTTCATGTATCAATTAACTGCACTGTCGTTTTGCTGCTGTGTCCGGAGTTCTGTTGCGTAGGGCGCATACAGACTCAGAGGGGAGACAGAGTGAGAGAAGCGAAGTAGCCTATGCGGTAGTAGGCTACCGGCGCAGTACTGTTGCCTGCAACCTTTTAGTTATTCCAAGTATAGATTCATTATTACAATAAGTGACTACTATTTATGTTCCTTCCATGTGTATTATTAGGTATCTACTGGATCATGAACATCTTGTATGCTACATGCTAGTGCATGTTAGTAGGGGACAGTTATTCTAGTGCACGCGCTTTCAAGTAGGCGTGTACATTTGTCATTTAGCATTTCACTGTCATACCTTTAGCCTGCTTCTATTCTACATTATTAGAGGCTTAATATTAACGTAGTTTCTTGAGTATTGCATTTCTTTATTAATAACGTAACCTATAAATGTCTGAGGGAGTTTAGCCTCATAGCCTACCCCTGTTGTACACTTTCGCCGAGTTAAGGTACCTCGTTACCATAGACGATAACTCTGTAGGGCGTTGGCGCTTTTGTTGTCTGGAGCATATAGTATTTGGGACTGGAATCGAGCGTGTCGTTGTCACATAAGCCATTTCTGTCCTACGATCAAGAATCCCGAATATGTATTGCCGATCCAGCCGTAACAATATCTACTTCATACACTTGGAATAAATACATGCCTGGTGCAATCGCGAATACCGGTACCAAGTAAGATACATATTGAGCCGTCGAACTGATAGGGGCTTATGCAACAGTATACTGCGATTGGCTGCAGCGCAAATCTTCGGACGTCACCCCTGGAGCCTGTGGTGTGTAACTTGAGTGAGTTATCCAGCCTGCTACACGGGAGCTACTGCATGTTATCCAGGTTATCATCTCTGGATAGGACGTCACAATATTACTCTAACTCTATATTCCTCTTTGCTGTTATTTACGGCTACGAAACGCAATAGGACACCCTTAGTAAAGTTATCACATTTAATCAATAATGTTTGATGTAAAGAAATGCTATTAGCAGTGCCAGAGTATGGTATGACGTAGTAAAGGCTGTGTACTCGATTGCTTTTGTCTTTTTTGTAAATATATCAAGACTTTCATGGCAATTCAAAAACCTAAACAGCATTGTCTATACGAGGCCAATATAATGCCCGACGAAAGGGACATTAAAAACAAATACCATAGAACCTATTAAAAGATGAAAAACACAGAGAAGAACCAGAAGATAGTGTATCTGACAAACTAAATAACTTGCTGTCAGAGGAAGCAATCAATAAATATACTGTATGTACAAAATGATGCGGATGAAATAGATAAATCTGATCAAGGCAGCGATAATTATTAGGGTGAGTGCTATATACAGACAAGATTACCCCAACAGGGTAAGGATCACTAAATGAAAAAGACGATTGCGAGCATCAAGGGTATGACTATTTGTTTTCGGACGATGGAGTTCATCTGAACCAGGTGGGAGCAGCACATTTTGGGCGTCTTCTCAACGATGCGGTGAAGGATTTACGGAGAAGAAATCGACTCAGCACAGGACAACCAGGAAGGAGGACCGAAGACAGCGAGGACGGCAACCTGCAAAGGAATTAAATACTAATCCGTCAAGAACCGCGAAATTGGATAAGGCTCCACCAACACGACCCAATTAAAAAACCGCCAGGGATAACGACCGAGGACCGAAGACAGCCATGAATGTAAATGTAGATCCGACCAGAACCAAAAATTTGATTAAAGAACTTTCTGCGAGTTCTAAAACCGCAACTTAAAAGGTTTTCTATGCAAACGCTCGTAGTAGCATACGCAATAAATTTTCAGATTTAGAGGAACTAGTGTTTACAGAAAATTATGATGTGATTGGCATAACAGAATCTTGGCTCAATACAGAAGATAGAGACTGTTTAGCAGAGTATTCACTTCCCGGTTATGTAATGTTTGAGAACAGCCGAATAAATAAAAATGGAGGTGGCGTTTTATTTTATATCAAAGAATGTCTTAACCCGACCCTCTTGTCAAACCCTCAAATTGTGAACGTCGACACATCTTTTGTGCTAATAAAGAATAATAAAGGTACAAAAATAATACTTGCATTAATATGCAGACCTCCAGCTCAATCAGTGCAAACTGACCGAGAAATTTACAAACAAATTGCAGATGTAAGTAACTTACAAGATACCGTATTTTTTGGCGACTTTAATTTACCTGTGACCAAGTGGGGCGATACTCTTACTTCACACTCCGGACATGACTTGTATGCGAACTTGCAAGAGAGTTCACTCTATCAATTTGTTCGATCGCCGACCCGTGGTAATAACGTTCTTGACCTTGTACTTGCAACAAAAGAAGAATTAATAGAGAATTTGAATGTTGGTGATGAATTCAGTAACAGCGACCATCGTACAATAACTTTCACTTTAAAGTTTACTAGTAACGAACCAAATAGCAGCATCGAAAAAGTCCCTAATTTCAAGAAAGCAAACTTTCATAAACTTAGAGCTATGTTTAAAGAAACTGACTGGAGCTTTTTAATTAACAATAACGACATAAATACATCTTGGGAATTAATCGAAACCACTTACCTAAAAGCAGTGCAGGACTGCATACCATCAAAAATCCGGCATACAGGCCATCATAATAAGCCCAAATGGTGGAATAAAGATATTTCAAACTGTCTGCTTGCTAAAAAGTTTGCTAATGATAGATTAAAATCCGAAAATGACGAAGAACGGGTGAAATTTGTAGAACTACGACGCAAAGCCAAAAAGTTAATTAAGCAAAGGAAAAAGACCCTGGAGTTACATGTTGCGAATCAAAGTAAAACAAATGAGAAAGAATTCTATAGTTATATCAGAAAGAAAAAGTAGTTACTTCAACTGTTGGACCGTTAGTCGATGAAAATGGAGAATACACCAAAGACGAAGTACAAATGAGTAATGCCCTCAATACCTTCTTTGCATCAGTTTTTACAACGGAAGACCTCGGTGATATCCCTACACCATCGCTGATTCAGATTGATAATTCAGATGTTCCAAGCAATATCACCGTTACAGAGAGACAAGTATTGAATTGTTTAGATAAACTCAAGGTAAATAAAATGCCTGGACCTGATACAATCTCACCTAGAGTTCTAAAGGAAGCGAAGGATGAGCTCTCTAAACCACTGACATTGCTATTCAATAAATCCTTGCAGTGTAGAACTATGCCTGATCAGTAGAAGCTAGCCAACGTAACACCGATATTCAAAAAAGGCAACAAATCCCTACCCAGTAACTATCGTCCAATTAGCTTAACCTCAGTTGTATGTAAAATGCTAGAAACACTCATAAGAGACAGACTCGTAAATCACTTAGAGGAAAATAACATACTTAAAGATACTCAACACGGCTTTCGTAAAAAACGTTCCTGTTTAACAAACCTCTTAGACTTCTTCCACGATATCCTCAACCTCTACGATGAGAGTAAAGCTGTACTGTAGATATTATATACCTTGATTTTCAAAAGGCCTTTGACAAAGTTCCCCACAAACGTTTACTTCTAAAACTAAAAGCGCATGGATTACAAGACAGTGTGTTGAAAAGGATAGAAAATTGGCTCAGCGACAGAAAGCAAAGAGTAGTCATAAACGGTAAGGCATCTAAATGGACCAATGTAAGTAGTGGGGTACCCCAGGGATCGGTACTAGGACCAATTCTCTTTCTAATTTACATCAACGACATAGATGAGGGTCTCACCTGTACAATCTCAAAATTTGCTGATGATTCAAATATTACAAATAGCGTACTCTCAAAAGAACAAGGTGACGATATGCAACACAATCTAGATAAGTTATCATGTTGGGCCCAAATTTGGCAAATGAGTTTCAATGCGGATAAATGTAAAGTACTACATATCGGATACCAAAATGAGAAAGCAAACTATTTGATGAATGGCACTCAGCTTAAGAATGTAAACAGAGAAACCGATCTGGGAGTAACAATATCGAGTAACCTAAAACCGAGTCAACAATGTTCAGAAGTAGTTAAGAAGGCAAACAAAATAATTGGCTTTATAGGCAGGTCATTTGAGCATAAATCCAAAGACGTTATCCTAACCCTTTACAATTCCTTAGTTCGCCCTCTTCTGGAATACTGCGTTCAATCCTGGTGCCCTTATTACCGAAAAGATATAGACAAGCTAGAACGAGTTCAACGTAGAGTTACCAAAATGATACCTAGCCTAAAGAACAAACCATACGAGGAGCGTCTTAGAGAATTAAATCTATTTACTTTAACCCAGCGCAGATTAAGAGGCGACTTAATTCAAGTGTTCAAAATCATCAAAGGCATCGACAATATGAACTGTAGTAAGTACTTCACTATCGACCAATCTAATTACACGCTGGGAAACGGGTGCAAAATTATTGGTAAATCTTTTAACTCACACGAAGCTAAAAATTACTTCTTCAATCGAGTTGTCAACTTATGGAATGGGCTTCCCTGAGATGTTATAGACTGCAGCACCGTTGATTAATTTAAACTTCGCCTAAACAAATATCTCGCATCAAACCCGCGACTGACTGCGTTTGTAAATGAATAACTTTATTTTATCCTCCCCTCAATTACTAACCCATCTATTCCCTACTAACTTCCCAATCCTGCCACGGACATTAGTTCCAGGGCAGTAGTTCTCTTTCCAATGTTCCCATACCCACTCTAAACCACTGTTTGGACACTTGATCCGCAGTGTTTTGGAGGACAAGAAGCCTAGAAGGGTCACTAGACCTGTTGTTGCTTGATTTCCTTTGTACTCCTTTGTTAGGCGTGTAGGAGAGAAAAACGAAATTAAAACTGCGTTGGCCTGAACCCACCACCATCAGTGATGTGAGGCTGGAGGATAATAAAAGGTGAAGTTGTTGACCCTAGTAGTGGACCATGTGCAGTCTATTGGTGGTGCGGGCATCACCATTATGGTTGTTAACCCGGGAACTGCGGAGAGACTCTTAAGAGTCAGAGAAAAAAAAAATCAACTTTTGACATCGAATGTTTTTTTTTTTTTTTTTTTTTTTTTGGCCCCTGGGCCATGCAAAATCTCAGTCCTCTACCTCCCCTCCTTCCCCACTTTCCTCCTCTCCTTCAGTTATCACCTATTTTCCCTGTTATTCCCTTATTCTGAGGTATATTTTCGTGCTAACATTAGAAATCCGGTTGAAGGGTGTGGTCATCACTGATAGCAAGCGAATGCAAGAGAGAGAGAGAGAGAGAGTATCGATCGACTGTGTCTCAGTGGCCTTGGGGGAAATTGGCGGGAAAGCAGCTTGCCTCACCCATACATTATACAACTCGCGGGCTATATCTCCGATTTTGACCATCCAAACGCTGTTTTCATTCGTTTTATTGTTGTTTCAGGTTAATACCTTTATAATCAACCCATAATAGGCGCATATGGATAAGTATTAATGCTATTAATGGTACAATGAATATTTTAGTGACGGAAACACCTCAAATATGTCAGCACAGGGGGACGTTTCCAATTACCCCCATGCGCACTTGTTAGGTTAATTAACTTAATAGGGTAGCTTAGAGACACATCCTCTACGTAATCTTAAACCTTGTTGGATAAATACAGTGCATACTGTAGATAACGAGTGAGATTGATAATGTTGACAACCTTGTGAGCAGAAGTATAAAACATCTGCAATAAACGAGGATTTCGAAATCTGAAGGTAATTTGTTATATAACAGGACGGATTATGTAACAATAAAAAAACATAAACATATGAAAAGGAAGACATAATGAAGAGTGAAACTTGAATAGAGTGTAAAGGAGAAAAGGTAAAAATAAAAAATGAGAGATACAGCAATGAAATACATGTGTGTATGGCAGTTTCTATTCTATGAGGAAAAACACACCTATAATGATCAGTGTATTTTGATCATGGACGAATTTTTTTTTCCAAAGGGAAAGTCGTATAAATGATAAATTCATTCATATTGATAAAATCGAAATAATAATGTATATAATTTCATAATTATTTGGCTAGAGAAAGGAACCTGATGAAATATAATAACATCTATCACATATACAAATCCTATTGAACAGATAGGATACCAATAGCTTGCTAAATGTTTAATATACATCGAGCTCTCATTGAGGAGTCATGATAAAAAAACAATGATTCCCGTAATGTAGAGGCATAAATCTTTATTTGTGAGGTGGATAATCGACTGAGTGGATGGGACTCGTCAGCCTTTGTTGGCAACCCGTTTAGGGGAGTAAACTTTATACAAATCCTTACTGCTCACCTAAAGGTGAAGCAAGTTGGTGGATGAATTAGCCACCTACTACTTTGGAGAATGACAATATAAATACAATTGTGCTAAAATGATACATAGTCGGCCCAGGAGTTGGACAGCCCCTAATTTGAGTAGTTAATCCAGTAAATCCTTGAATAAACTGGCACGGGTTGTTCTCACGGGGGACAGGTATGTTTGGGGGCGTTTTGTGTATGACCACCCTCATAAAGAGTAGTAAGGCATCTGGCAATTGATAGATATATAGATAAGCGGGATCTATAGAGTTGTGCCCAAAATACCTGGTGTCAACTGGTAATTTGGAGAGAGAGAGAGAGATATATGTGGATGGGCTGGAGAGTAGAGGAACACCTTCAGGTGGTTTGGTCATATGGGACCTATGGTGAGTGAAATCATTTCTAAAAAAGTGTATGAGAGTGAGGTGGAAGGGCAAAGAGGGAAAGGTAGACTGAGAGTGAAGTGGAATGATGGAGTTGAGAGGTATAGGAGTGAATGTGGTGTTGGGGAGAGGAGGGGCGCTGGCTTACTGAAGACAGAGGTGCCTGGAAGAGATTCATTTCTAGCCACCACCTCGGGGATCAAGACGTCTGGTAATACATAGATAATTAGATTTGGGAGGAATTGGCCATACCGCCTGCTATGATAACTGGTTTACTTTCAGTCAGAAGTTCTAGTATCAGTCTTACCTTGTACTGTTTGTGTACAGTATTATTTCTGTGGTGGTGGTGTACAGTACTAGTGGTCCTGGTATGGGTGGGGGTGGTGAAGGTGTCAGTGGCTCTGGACCATCCCAATCTTTCAGGACACACACTCTACGAAATGGGTATCACATTGAGTATTTGGTCACTAAGTATACAATCCTAAGTAATAATAGCCAAACTAGATTCATAAACAGTTCACTACTTATACATTATTATATATACATTTGTGGCATATTAAATTGACTTCGTATACTAAGCATCGACATAATTATATAATTAATGCACTTTCAAGCTGATGGACCTTCATCCTTTTCTTTCATTAATAATTATTTAACAAATAATATTATTGATGAGTTGACTGCTTATGATTTAAAATGCGTCACAAATATAAAGTGGTTACTTTCAAACAAAATTATTAATAACTTAACAAGCTAACAGGTACCGGTAACTGAGATATACTTCAGTCAAAATGTCAGACAAAACAACCAAAACCTCAAAACATTGACAAATACGAATAAACGTGCTCGGTTCCTTCATAATTATTAAAAGACAAACAAGTCTGTAAATATTTTATTTCAGCAGGTACGATAACAGGTTTTAGTATCACATCTTGCATTCTCGCCTTCAAGCCTTCAAGATATTCACATATTTTATGAATGTGCGTGTGAGAGAGAGAGAGAGAGAGAGAGAGAGAATGCGTAAACACAAGGAAAATAATAATAGACCAACAGGCGTATGGGAGGTCAGAACAAAAGGTGGGAAAAGGGGAAGGGGTAGATGCAAGAGAGATAACTAGAACTAAAGAGTAAAGCAAAGAGTTAATGGAGGGACATAACTCGTACGTTGGTAGAGTAAAAGTATATTATACGGGTAAGTGAAAAAGTAAAGCAGGGAGTAAACTAAGAAATCACTGGGAGTTTAGGCTGTGGCAGCGTGTAGCTGTATTAAACCTCTGATTCCATTCTCAGAGGTCTCTCCACGCAAGTTTTCAGGCCACTACTTGGCCCACCTCAAGTAATTCCCTATATGAATGGTCGACTAGCCTCAACCATGAGGTCTCCTCCACTCAGGGTTCTCACCCACCAAAACCAGGTAAGGTATGGTATCCAACTGATCACAAATACGAAATATAGCATTCTTAATGTAATATAGTATCTTTCTTAAAACATTTGTTGATTCTATATCACCACAAATATAGGCTGTAAATATTAACAGCAAGATAATTTGATGATCATATTTACTAGCACTTTTTTTCGCCGTTTTGTAAAATCTTTGCCAACTGGTAAATCCTGGCCTGTTAGTGCGAGTATTATTGTATTATTGGTATGGATGTGGCCTTGCTAACGTCACTCAATCACCCTCTCTTTTTTGTTCTTAATACCGGTACTTTCTATTTTTGCTTTTGTATTTGTCTTCTTTTCCTGTAAAGCAGAACTTCTGATTTCTTGTTTTACATTGTCTCATAATTATCCCCAGGTTAAATATCACAATGCTGCATCTTACACCAATATAATCTGTTTCGCTCCACCATCTATTCCAGCTTTTCTCTACGACTTCACACGATTATGGGCAATCGTGTGGGGTTGCCGATGAAAATCGTGAAAGCCCCTTTACCCAGCGCGCGCGTGCAGGGTGTACTAAACAGCACAGTTCTGGGCGGCAATATTAAGCTCCATTCCTGCCTATAATCGTCATTTTACGATAAATATAGTTATTACTTATTCATATGCGCCTATTTTACCTTTAATATGAAGATAGTAACCTGTAACAATAATAAAACAAGTGGGAATATAATTTGAATGGTCAAAATCGCGAATTGTTAGCAAGCGGTTCATTCATCAAGTGTGAGCCAGCCGGCCTCACACCCTCTTCTCTCGAGGGTTGAAGCAGTACTGAGCTACTCTTTCACACTCTCTCGGTCTCTACCTTACGTAACACACACATGACCACTGCCTAGGATCGGTTTGGAGATGTTTACATGAAAATATACTTATGAATAAGGGAATAACAGGGAAAGTAGGTGATAATTGAAGGGGGGGGGGAAAGGGGGGAAGGAGGGGATGTGGAGGAGTGATATGAGGTATGGAGGGAAAACAATTTTTTTTTTTAGTGCTACTGAGGCCTTTTAAAAGTTTTTTTATGCCTTACCTCTTATAACCCTTTCACGCATTTATGACGCAGAGGTTTCCAGATTAGCAATAAGAAAAAGAGTTCTCTCACTCTTATAATTACATCTCCAAAATTAGTTTTCTGCCCACAGCTAACTCAAAGACAACTGCAGAGGTTGAAGTAACTAAACTAAAAGTTTCTAAATACCCCTGATGGCAACAAAGGCTTTAAAGTATCCTCAATAGGCTCAAAATCACGTCATATGTCAGAGAGGGTTAAAAGCTTTCTCGCCGTCGCCCAGTAAAACCTCTTAAGAGTGTTCTCGCCATTCCCGGGTTAACATGACTTGAAGGCAATATTTTTAAGTGCTGGCAACACTGCTTGTGTCTCTGCTACCACCCAGACTCAATTACCCCTCAGCTTTTGTGGTGGGAGAATGTTGTCTTGCCGTGATTGAGTCATTTTGGCCAAAATGGCTGGTATTGAGGATTACATAAATTGCAAAATGCTCTGGTACAGTAGAGGTTAAATAGATAATGCTTATCCAAAGTAAGATCCTCTCTGTTATTAAAATAGCTTTATTGGTGAACTATTGCGCTATTCCACCTGCCCTAACTAAAGATGACATGCATATAGAAGAGCTTCAAGATTATTGTTGTGTACAAGTTATGAAATATATGTTATTCTGAAGTATTTTAGCTCAATATCTCTACCAATTGCAGGTCATACAAGCTATGAATTCAAACATTATCCAACACATCGGAAGCTTTATATACAAAACCTGCGCATTTCCCACCAATGTACTCGTATATGAAAACACACAAATTTAAAATATCAATAACTCGGAGCAGTGGCCACCAACCCGACCATGAACTCTCATTTATGAAAACAATCATACGTTTCAGTCCATCACCATTATACAAATATTAAACGATTCACCTTTTAATTAACTCAATAGTCAATTTATTTCTGGTACTGTTGGCGGTCACGGAAATGGAATGAATTGTTGTTGTTGATTTAAATATTTAGAATTACAGTATCACATACATTTTACATTTTAAAGGTATGTGATAGCAATTTAGCGGCACATTTAGGAGCACTATCCCTTTCATACACACAGACACACAATATAACTATACTTTTTTATACAGTAGACGGATAGGACTTACTAACAGACAATTTAGAAAAGTTATAGTTTGTGGTGCTTTTTTACATAAAGTTGGGGGCGTGCAAGTAAATTAGGTTAGGTTGTGTTAGGTCGATCTATCCTTGTATTACCAGATATTTACAACTTGGTATGTAGATACTGTGAAAAGTTTCGCTAGAATTGAGAAACTTTTGGCAAGAACAAGAGTGAAGAAAGGATTAGGGAGGTCAAGAATTCGTGATAAATGTAAATGTGTAGGCCTACTCATAATAAACAAAAAGGAATGGAATGATTATATTTTATATATGATACATTTAAATACTAGTTGTTTATTGTTTTCCACTTGTTAAATTTGTTTATCAATTACACTTTTACAATTATTTATCAATGAACTTTAGAAGTCCTAGGGAAAATTATAATAGGTGAATTATGCCAATAGCAAAATAATCTGCATTTTTTCTCAACAAATTATATAATGTATGTATGTCGCAAATAAAAATCATAATATATTTGCTGATCTTGTGATTATTAAGCTACTGGTATTATCAGTTATTTGACAATTCAAGCAAGATTGATAGTTTTTCATTAGCAGTGTCATGTTTAAATGAGGTCGAGCATCTTTCACACTTGACTTTCCAATTAGTATAAACCCTTCTTTGGTGCATAAATATTAAAGGTACAGATGTTCTTGCCATAACATAAGTTTAAGTGAAAATAGTGGTGAGAAGAGAATGGTGCTGCTGATCGTGATTAGGATAATAATAGTCTTGAAAAGTGAGACTGTAAGATAGATAATATACAAGCAGTATTAAATATGCGCTGCAGAATATAGCTTTGATACATTAAAGTGAACTTTAAGGAGCCAGGACTAACAATTATATATTAAAACAAAAAATACAAAAAAATAGTTTGCATCGATAATAGAAGAGGCTGTTAGGAAGTACATTATAAAGGGTTTCAAAACATACTAGACAGGAAGGTGACAATAGTAAATTCCAGTGTATGATAGTAATATTGATTGGTGACAAGAATGTAGAGAATATATATACACACATATATATATATATATATATATAGATATATATATATATATATATATATACCGGTATATATAGTTATACTGTATATGACCATAATTATGAGATAACTGACTCCAGGGAATATTCTAAGGAGAAACACACAACAAACGTTCTCTTGTGCTATACATGTTTTTGTTCGATTGTTTTTTTTTAATCTGGGAACAGTGTGTGTATTCTCTCTCTCTCTCTCTAGCTAGAGTTGGAAAGTTATAATATCAACAAGTCTGTCGTGTGTTACCTCACATACACAATCTACATAAACGTGCTTAAAAGAACAAAACAAAAAACAAATAGAAACCGTTATCAAATCATTGAAATAAGCATAATATTATGTCAATATTTTCTTACGTATCTATATTGAGCAGATATATATAATTATCCGAAATTTAGTGTTTTTTGTGTATATTTTCGTTGCGACCACTGGCTTCACAGATTGCCTCGGAATATTGGATGTTGTGGAACGGCTTCCCTATCGGAAAATACTGCAAGATAAATAAATACAAAAACACACACAAGTAAATCCGTATTATACAAGCAAGTACAAATTCAAAATAATTTGTAATTTGTACATAGTTAAACCCACACACTGTAATAAACAATCGATAATCGAGTACTACACACACATCGTTACGGTACCCGAGTCTTTTTCACTAATTCACTATGTACAAGTAAAATTAATTGTAAATCACGGAATCAAGAATTTGTTTCATAATAGACCGACTCGTCTTCCACACTACGTACACACACAAACATTAATATACAATCATACACAGCTTACATCCACACCAACTGTTCATCATCTCTTTGTGTTGTTGAATAAATCATATATAATGAAGACAGGTGCCAGTAAAAGTGTAAAACACGAATAACTGTCTAATAAGGTCTACATTTGCACAGATGTACAATTGTACTTTTAGCTTGTAACCACAAGGAATCTCCTTCTCTCAACATCCACAAGACATTCAATATATTATGCATTTGTTTATTATACAAGCATGTGAATAGAATGACAACATAGCAAAGCTCTCTTAAAACTACTTGAAACAACGATTATATTCGTGCAAAGTTCCCCATGCCACTCACATATTTTCACTAACAGAAACAATACCATTAGTCCAAAAACAAATCCTGAAAATAAAATATTATATAAACTTCATTTGTTCGAACTACCAAAATGCTATATTTCAAAATGTTTTGTTCCAATTAGATTATGAAATTGCTGCATCAACTCAATTCGCCAAGTACACACACACATATATATATATATATATATATATATATATATATATATATATATATATATATATATATATATATATATATATATACTGCAAAACCTTACAGTCAAACCAGTTAACTTTGCTTCCTACTCTCCATTTACTATTCCTTTCATCACCACCATCACCATTAACCACAACCTCGGGCGGGTGCCCAATCCCGAAAGGGGTTGAAATAGGGGAGCTATCCCCCCACCAAAGGTGGCTTTCTAGGGCCTTTCCTAGCTGATGCTGAGAGGATTGGCTTCTAGTCATGTGGTGATGGGCTGGTCTATCAGAGTGAGAGCTGAGCAATCTCTGCCATACCCATAGCTTACTCTGACTGTTCCTTTAACTTATATAGTTTCTAGATCTCAAGTGACGGCGTCTCTTCCGTGGATTGACCTCCCAATCTACCAAGATTGGAAACCAAAGCGTCACATTTTTCCCTTGCCCCTCAACTTTCTCTTTATAATTGCTGAGGGGCACAGGGCCTTGGGTGGGGCTTTTTGTTTCCCGGGCGTTTCCGCACCCTCCTCAGCTCCCCGCCATGGAGTGGCTTCGGTCACCCAGGCTTTATTGTGGTCGGCAGGGAGGGTTCTGTGGGGGCGCTCGGTTATGGCCTTGGAATTGCTCGGGGCCTTGGGGCTGTTCGGCCAGGCAGCTTGGGGAAAAATCAACAACAACCACAACCTCCCCAGCTCGCCACAAGTTATGAATTAATCATAATAAAAGCAGACATATCTTTGATAGACTTTTGCTATATAATTAAGTTTACCCCCAACAATATTTACAGAATACCATTTTTAGACAAAATTATAAAGAATTTAAGGAATTCTTCTCACTCGAGGGCACGAGGAGGAGAAACATAAATAAAAGAAGTAAAGAAAACGTTGAAATGCAAAAGCAAAATGCTTGAGCCTTAACAATGTACGTTACAGCCACTTCCTGGAATGTGTGCTTGTCAAATACCTTCATATTTTTACATTTTGTTGAGGCTTATCTAAATATAAGTTTAAGTACAGTCTCTGAACATATTCATATTATTCAATCGATAAAGATATAAAGTGTGTGTGTCTATATTATTTGATTTGATTAACTATTAATCCTTATTACCCAATTCAGAGTATGTTCTATAATGAGGAGTATTAACCTTTGAGAACAGTTGTCATGATTCCCATGTATTTATAATAATAACTATGAATTCTACAATGCCACATTTACTTTGGTAAGATACTGTAAGTTTAACTAATGGTACCCTACGTGTTTGGTCATAGACTGGCCATACATGCAGTGTACCAATAAAGGCTAATTATATTAACCTGACTGTTAATGTAAAACGGCTGGTGTGTCTATACTACAGCCTAACCGTTTCACTATCCTTGGACTGAGATTCTACTTTTGTACTGGCCATCAATAAAAGATTGTATTGAGTTGAATTCAAATTTTGGAAATCAGTGGAATCATTGAGAATTTGATTTCTAGAGACCCCATCTATGCTTAATATGAGCGTATATTAATAAACAAAAGAATAGGAAATACGCATCGTGATATAGAGAAAGGGTTGAGTTCATCAACCTGCACGTCAAATGCCCAGCCTGTAGCACAATCATAATATTTCACCAGACACATAACAACGTCACTTTATCTTTCCCGCCAAGACTGACTAGCTTTCTCTACACCAACACTGAGAGTGTATTCAAGGTGTTGGACACTTTTAATTGCCTCCCCAGCATATCCACAGTAGTGTTATCCTGTTTATCTTACGCTGGATAGTCTCATAGAGAGAGTCTCTCTCTCTCTCTCTCTTAACCCCACTTCGCTCCTTCTATCTTTAGACTCAAAAACTATTTGCGATGACTTTCCTAGTACGCTAAATTGTCTTGCAATGGAGTTAGCAAGGTGGCAATAAGGAGTAAAGGAGTCGAGTAGTAGGCTAATGACATGATAGGAGGAAATAAGAGTGTGTATCGGGAAACGTAAAGGAATGGAAACAAAACAGTAGATGTAAAGAGTGGTTAGAAGTACTGTAAAATATACAAATAGGAGAAGAGTAGTGATAGTGAGCAGGGCGAGCCAATACGTCCTCAACACAAAGTAAAAATCTGGAATAAGATATCGTATCATGAACAGAAACTTCTTGATAATTATGTACATTTAATAACCGAGTACCTTCCCCTTATACCTATTTTTGCTCTCGGGGACAACACATATAACCCTCCCACCATCCCTCTACTCACTCTCTCTCTCTCTCTCTCTCTATATATATATATATATATATATATATATATATATATATATATATATATATATATATATATATAGGTATAGGTATATGTCTCATAATAGCAAATTCATCAGCCATTCATCAATATTTTGAATGTCTACCCAAGGCCAAAAGACTGACAAAGAGCCAAATTCAAGGAACGTTAGTCAAAATTGTTTATTTACATAAAACAGTTTAGACAATGTCGTTAGTAACAGTATGAGAGAGAGAGAGAGAGAGAGAGAGAGAGAGAGAGAGAGAGAGAGAGAGAGAGAGAGAGAGAGAGAGAATACATTTCAAACTTAATTAGGTATACAGTTACTGGTACTTACTGTAGGCTACTGTTGATCACCAGATTCATAGATCTTCTCCGTCATTAGGTTTATGTGACATATTATTGCTTAACCTCTAAGCTGCGATGTTACCCTTGGAATGTTTTCCTGGGCAAAATTGGCGTTTCTTCCCGAAAATAGCAGTACAAAAACAACAACAAAAAATGCCAGTGTCGGTGAAATGGAAGCAATATGTAATTAGGTTATATGTTTCCTTACCACCACCTCCGGTTTTCCTCTTACATGTGTCTCACCCCCCCCGCCCCCCTTTCATCCCTCAACTTCCCCCCTTCTCCTTTATTTTACTTATTCCATCCCCTACTCCCTATAAATCCTTCCTCCCGCCTCAAATACGTTCAGTCACCCTCCTCTACACTTCCCGTACCTCCTCCTTTCCTCTTACATGTGCGAGACCCTAGCTAGAGCCGTCAGTGTGGCTCAAACCCCCAGAGTGACCACACCCATGTCGCTCTTCCTTGTATGCATTAGTCACCCTCTTATTACAATAATACTTTTTTGTACTGGATATTTTCTCTTAACACCTATTTTCTGGTTCTTCAATGTTCACATATTCATTATACAAGTAAAATATGTGCATATGGAGCAGTACTATTGCTCTATATGGTTTATATAACAAATGTTTGTCCGAATTGACATTTAAATGTCCCGCACTGGCGGACATTTCAAACGCATGATTAATGCATTCCCCAGGTGAAGCTAAAACAGGGCCAAGAAGATAAAGAGGATTCCTAGCAATTATGCGAGTCTTCCGTCACCCAAATTTGGGGGTAGCATCACATTTCTCGGGGCTACCCTTACAACTATAGAAATTAGAAAAATTTAAAGGTTGAGAAAAAAGAATGGCACAGTAAATATATAATTATAGGTTATAGTTTACATACAATGTATCTTGATAACCGAGTTACTTCCCACAGCATTATACATGTGGATAAGGATATACCCGCTCTGTACAAATCGACCTCTTGCACCACCAGTTGCACCACTCAACCCACTACCACTACCATAAATTCCCAGCAGGTTAATAAGAGGACCAAATGAAGATGGCGGAGTGTTCGTGATGTTGGGACCATCAGTAACTTTAGACGCAGAGCCAATTACACCAAGGGGAGCGAAGGAGAGAGGGAGGGAGAGAGATGATAACATCTAGAAAGAAGATAACAAGCAATATGCAAAACAAAAAGGGGAAAGACAAAGAGGGAAATTATTCTGAAGCAGTGGTAATGAACGCGAATAGGGAAGTTAAGGAAAAGGTACAAGGAAGGAAGCTTATTATAAAAGTGAAATGTGATAGAAGGGTATAACAAAATTATTATAATGGGACAACTAAATGAGCCACAAATAATAGTACAACGATGAGAACGATACAACATCCTTACTTGTTGTGCTCAAAATATAAAGAAAACTTTAAGTTTGGGAAACATTAACGCCCTTACACCAGTCTTCACTCTCCATAAGTGTTGTAAAGAAATGGTAAATATATAATATGGATGGCCATTTACAAGACACATTCTCTCAGTAAAACATATTTGTTTGTAAGTTCATGATGACGTAATTAATATACAGCGCAGCTAAATAGTAACAGAGAGTATGATACAAAACTAAAGAATACATATAAAAACCCCAAAGCTGGAAATGGAAACAAAATATACAGTATATGGCGATACTAGCTACGAATAATGCTTGATATGGCGACATGCAATAAATATACTATAAACAAAAACAGTTCCATAAAAAAGAAAGGGGACACGGCGAAAGACAAACAAATAACCATAGAAAAAAGACAAATATATACTGTATATATACTATATATATACTGTATATATACTATATATATACTATATATATACTAAACAAGAAGAATAAAAGGGGAACAAAACTTTAAAGAGAAACAATTATATCTCTCCATCACTGCCAGACAGTAATCGTAGAAGTCTGTTACACAAAAAGAGAGCAGGAGATAAAAAAAAATACTACAAAGGGCGAGAGGTGAGTCGTGGACAAAACTATAGACAATAGGACCATGATGAGGGTATATTGGTGGTGTTGTAAGGCCTGGAAGAGCTGCTGTACAGTCACGTAAAATAGTTCCCTGACCGGTATAGTTTTTCATTAGGCAAATTTAGCCGATGACGTTTGCTATACATTAAGTACTATATAATGTTTAGTAAAGAAATACAAAACGAAATAGCACTATATGATAAAATCACATTGGATTTACTTACATACTGAAACTTAGATAAGGTGAATAATACTTTCGAGTAACTGTACACAATGGAACGCATCAGTTCAGTTCATTAGGGTAGAGTGTAATATAATAGCACTGTAGCATTGAAATATTTGTAATGTACTGAAATAATACCCTTCTACACCATTATCATTTAGATTGCACAAGTGTTGATAGTATGTGGAAATCGTTTCACATGCAAGACATGGTATTGTGATTGACACAATTACGAGCGAATAAAATTATAAGTAGCGAAAGGGTGGCCTCTAAAGTATGAACACACACACACACACACACACACACACACACAGCCCGTAGCCTAGTAGGTAGCGCTCTCGTCTCACACACGAGGGGTCGGGGGTTCAATCCCCGGCCGGGCGGAGACAAATTGGGCTTGTCTCCTTTCATGTGTTAGCCTCAGTTCACCTAGCTGTAAATAGGTACCTGGAATAAGTGGACGACGTTGTGACGTCCCATCTGGGGTTGGCAAAAATGGTACAAGGCGAGATGGGTATCATATGGTTCACCTAAGCTGATGGCTACCTAAGCCTTCGGGCGAGACGGTACCGTCTATAGTGAGAATGGTACCATACAGATCCACCCTAAGCCTTCGTTTCCGATGTCGCCAATTGGCTAAATACAGACTACACACACATCCACAGCCATTCCAACAGTACATAAAACACTTAACATGCATTTCACGCAATACATTCCCAGTTAAGGAGGCGCGATAATAATGAGCTTAGCTCGCATTGCGTGGATTCCCCTTGACGAACAAGTAACTGAGTAACTGAGTAACACACACACACACACACACACACACACACACTCACACCTTATATATCCTTCCATTATTATAACTTATCGTTACTCTCTATTGTGATATCTGGAGAACGGTGTAGAATAAGGATGGTTTGGTACATATAATCAAATGTTATAGTAAATACGACAAACTCTGCCATATGTATGACCATTAAAAGAAATATATCTTAGGGGATAGGGGAAGAAAAAACCCGCATTGTGCATTCACTGTCTCGATCTCTTTATTATAAACATAATACATATTTTTATTGTCACCGTAACCTCAGATCAGGTCAGGTGAAGGTATTGAGAGATAAGCCTTTACAACGGCACCTCGTAGCTACTTTCTACTTTCCTATTTTCTGAAGAGTGTAGAGAGGGAAAAAGGGGTGCTGGAGAGAGAGGAAGCTGTTATAGTGTCTTTGTTGTGTGTGATATTAGTCTGTATACATCATCGAGGTGTTCCCGACTGGGTGCGAGCATGTGAAACACGCTAGGACGTACTACCACACCCACTAAATGTCCGCCTTGGCTGGGATTTAACCCAGGTCAAGCAGATTCCCACGTGAGCGTGCTCTCCACTCGACACCTACTGAGAAAGGAAGAAAGAGGAAGACAGGTAAATAAAGTAATAAGTGAGGTCATGGACCAAATCTTACTCACACTCACTATTTTTCAAACCCGTCACATGATTTTCTCACCACTACTCTCTCTCCCGCCTAATATTAGTTTTTCTCTTTGTTCTTAGTGAGGTTACAAGCAACCTAGAAGTGTTGCTGATAGCCTTTCTGAGTACTCCTCTGTAGTTTTCTACATACAGTAGCTTACTCCTTATACTTCTCTTGCTCTCTCTCCACATCACCAGCATGTCAGCCTTCCCCTAATCTGCACCAAACAGATCTTCTTGTTGTCACCAACATTGATTCCAGACCTCAATCATCTCCCGAAAGCCTTCCATTTTTCTCTCTCTCTCTCTCTCTCTCTCTCTCTCTCTCTCTCTCTCTCTCTCTCTCTCTCTCTCTCTCTCTCTCTCTCTCTCTCTCTCTCTCTTTTTTCTTTTTTTTTTCTCTAAACTTCACGACATTATATGGTGTTCTTACAGCTAAAATTCCAGTGATGAAACGTGGAATTATCTATAGCGAAACACATTTAAAATGCAAAAAATATATAGCATTGATATATTTATATATAATAGATACCAGTATATATGTTATCAAAGATCCCTCTTTATGAAGTATGATAATTAATAATTATATTACCAAGATTTAGTACGGAACTGTGATATTCCTGAGCCAGTTATTAACCTCCGACTTGAACTGTTGTAGTGAGGTTAAGTGATGCAGGTCAGTGTGCTGAACCAGGTGATTCCACAGTCTTGCGTACTTTGGTAAGTAGGAACGAAGGTAGTGTTCTGTCCTAGCAAATGGAACACTGACCTGATGATACCTTGTGGATGCGGTTCTTGTTGCATATGATGTTGGTTGGGCAGGTTGTAGATGTAAGGCTGCCAGGTGTGGAGTGTGCATTTTTTGGGTTTTGGATGTTACACACAAACCTGCCACATCCCGACGCTGTTGTAGAGGCTGAAACCTGGGGGCATGATGTTCTTGTTCTTTGAATTGGATCAAGTGTTCAGCTCTTTTCTGTATTTGGTCCAGAAGTTTCAAGTATGAGGGGGGACATGATGACCAAGTATGAGGGGGGCCATGATGACCAAGTATGAGGGGGGACATGATGACCAAGTATGAGGGGGGACATGATGACCAAGTATGAGGGGGGACATAATGACCAAGTATGAGGGGGGCCATGATGACCAAGTATGAGGGGGGACATGATGACCAAGTATGAGGGGGGACATAATGACCAAGTATGAGGGGGGACATGATGACCAAGTATGAGGGGGGACATGATGACCAAGTATGAGGGGGGCCATGATGACCAAGTATGGGGGGGGACATGATGACCAAGTATGAGGGGGGACATGATGACCAAGTATGAGGGGGGACATAATGACCAAGTATGAGGGGGGCCATGATGACCAAGTATGAGGGGGGACATGATGACCAAGTATGAGGGGGGACATAATGACCAAGTATGAGGGGGGACATGATGACCAAGTATGAGGGGGGACATGATGACCAAGTATGAGGGGG